>JAUIRK010000744.1:0-225185 GCA_030549495.1 Nectonema munidae
TAAATGATCTGTGCCTCAATTCATCTAAGTGTAAATACATGGTTTTTAGTAAGCGTAATAATAGTCCAACTCTTTTTTTTGAAACTTGGGGAGGCATACCTAGAAAAATCTGAAACTTATAACTATTTAGGAACCTTTCCAAAATATTTATAAAATGGATTCCAATCTCAGTTTTTCTAAACACTATGATAAGGTTATAAAAGATACGCTTGTAGCCATTGGAATACTGTTTAATATTAAAAACTTTTTTGATATGAAAACTCGAATAAATGTTTATTATGCAATTTTTCATTCCAGACTTCTCTATTGTAACTTTATTTGGTGTTCATCTAGTGCTAATAAATTTTTTAAGTTACAAAAGAAATAAGATAAGGCGTTAAATATTATTTCAAATAAAGACCCGATATACGTAAGCAATTCGTTTAAAATACCACATCTAAAACAAATTAATCAAATACAATTAGCTACATTTATTTATAAATGTAAAAACTTTATCAATATTCTCAGTCCTATTTTTTCAGGGAACTAAAACTTTACTAATTATAACCTTCGTAATAAACATAATTTAAAAAATGTTAGATATAAGCGTGCCAAGTACAATAAGTTTTTTATTAAAAAGGGTATAAAGACATGGAATTGTTTACCGATAAATATAAGATTCTCAGGGAAAATAAAGATTTTCAAAAATAAATGTAAAAAATTTTTTATATAAAAATGAATAAAAAGTTTTTATGTAAGAAAATATATATTTTTTTTCAAATTTGAATTTCAATAATATGATACTCGTATGTATTTTTCTTTTCTTGTTTAAATAAGTGCTTTTGCGTTTTTTCTGACATAAAATAAGCTACGAAAAATAATTTCAAATTTCTCTACCAATTACAATCTCCTACAAAAATCTAAGCAAGTTTCCAGTTTCCTCTTTTCAATCTCCTCTCTCTTCTTTCTCTATTCAACTTCCCTTCTCAAACAAGAATAGCTTATTTTGTGTTCTCTACTTATATATACATTTATAAAAAAAATATATAAATACATGTATAATTAATCTTAGCATGTTATTGTAATTAATTGTTATGTAATATTTAGGAATTTTTTTTATATACTTTATGTTTGTATTGATTTCATTCAATTGATCTTCGTTTTTAATCGTTTTCTCAGGATTTTTTTGCAACGTTTTGTTTTTGAACAATCTATTTTTACATATGTTGTTAAAATTTTTTTTGGTGTGACAAGAACCTAAAGGTAAAGGTAAAGGTACCCCGAGGTGTTTTCATCGAGAAGGCACAAATGCGCCACTTGTATCGAACTATGAGGAAAGCACAGGCTTCATGCAGAATCGAACCCAAGACCTTGAGTTATCGAATCCAGCATCCAACCAACCCTACTCACGCCCCCTAATTGGTTTGCTGCACCTTCTTTTTATATTTCAGATTATTTTTATAATTCTTTTTTCTAAAATAAATAATAAATAATAATAATAAATAATATAAATCTTAGAAAATCGAGAATTACTTGGGATAATCTTTTTTTAATTCTAGAAAAAAATCCTAATGATTTCATATTTTTGAACGAACCTTCCTTTACAAAAATTCAATTCCTAGTATTCCTTTTAATGAAATACATTGGTTGAATGATTTTTTTTGAAATCGAACTGGAACTTACTAATGAGGTTACGGGATTCATGCTATGAATGAAACAAGTTTAGTGTGTAAAAATTATTCAAAGATTTTTGAATAGATTGGAATAATCAAAACCCGTCTATAATTTCCATTTTTGTTCTTATCATTTTTTTCAAAAAGATATATTAATTAATCGCATTTATTCTTGGAAGATTTTTTTGGTTTCAATTTTTTTAATATTTCACATTATTCTTTTTTATAGTGTTTAAAATGTTACCTTTTTTCCAAGGCTAACTCAATTATATTTGATAAATTATAATATAAATTATTTTAAGATATTCGGGTAAATAATTTTGTTTTAATATTAAGAAGACTTTTTATGATCATATTAAGATTAATTTTCAAAATATGTTTAAAAATTGCTTAAAAATCATTTTTCAATATTACTAGTTATAATCACTCACGTACCTAACATAACTTGGACCCGAGCGGATGTTAATTTTCCCATCATTTAAATGTTCTATGAATACTTCAAAACCGAAAATTTCATAATAAAATTATATTTATATATATGCAGGCCCTTAGCCAATAAATTTATGAAAAAACAAAAACAATAGCAATGGGGTTCCAAAATCTTTATATCTTATTATATCTCTATAATATTTATTTCATCCGTCATCTATATAAAAGACTGACTCGTTAAGATTAGGCACATTTACAAAATTAATGTTATTTTATCTAAAAGTTAAAATTCTTTTAGAAATTTTATTAATTTGAAAAATTTATAGAATGGGGGCTATAACTTCCTCTTACCCTTCCATGGCTATAGCCCTGTAATAGGTATGCAAAATAACAAATGTAGAATACCAATATTACATTACTATTAATGCCTATAATATTTAAATTATACGCTTTAATAGTAATAGTAGTTGTTTTTTCAGAGATATCCTTCTCAGCAACATAAATTATTATCTCCTATTAAGGATATATTATACAAATAAATTGTCTCATCCTGAACGCAGCGTCCCTTTTTTCCACTCTTGGAAAGCCACTGGTTATAATCAAAAGAGTTCAGCATAAACTTTTTAACATTTGTATCCTTTGTTATTGTTCAATGTACCCTCCTAATATGTGGTAAAATTTTTCATCTATTAAAAATTGTGGGAAGAATATTTTGATTTTTGATGTATATTTATAAAATAATATCTTATTTAATTAATATTGAGTTGTGAAGTCTCCGTAATTAAAGTTTTTGGAATGTAATTAAAAATTATCTTCAAAATTTGTTCTGTATAAAATTTTATAAAAATTATTCTTATGACGTAGTATTTTATTTTGATAGTTTATACGATTAGTGTGTTTTTCTTTTTGTTATATCTAAATAGTACTTCTTGCTTTATTTTAGATAGGATAATCAATATAATCATAGCTGTCATATGAACATTTTTTTATTCCTTAGAGAAATAGCTAATATAAAAAATACATGAAAATAAAAAAGTAATTTTGTATTAAAAATATGGAATAATTAATGATGTTTGGAAGGTGTCCACTCTGACTCCTTTATGTTAAGGCCCTGGACACTTGGTTAAGAGTGACCTCAAAGGGTAAGTGATATGTAAAACTGGAACATCTGGCAGCGTTAGTAAGAGTGAAAAAAACAAATATACCCGCATAAAAAATGAATACCTTTGTTATAACTTCTTAATAAAATTGATACAAAATTCATGTCATCTGTAAGTGATATCTTCTTATGAAACTTTTTTTTTCAAAAAGTACTTTTAGTAGATTAACATTATTTTAAAGATATAGAAGTCGGAATCGTTATCGGAATCGAATTGCATAGTGCTGCTCTTTCATTTTGTCAAGCAATGCATCGCAACTGATTTTGTTCTTAACCAGTTCATGACTCTAGTTTGGAAACACCCAGCACCTGTTCAACTCCATCACCCGAGACAAGTATTAGAGAAAGGTTAATTCGTTCATGGGATTCTAGATCTTTTATTAACTTACCTTCACAGTGAAGAAATAGTGGAATAAATGCTATAAATTCAGATCGATGATTGTTTGCTGCCGAATTTCTGTTTATATCAGGGGCGGGGCTAAAACTCAATCATTCACTCAAATTATTCTCTCCTATTATTTTGAAATTATATTGAGAACAGTCGGTTCCATTTTAAAATAGTGAAAATTGCTTTATTAGTTTATTTTGCCTCCTTTCTCTCTTATGTTAATTATGTAGCAAATTTTTCAATTTTGAGTAAAAGGTAAGGTCAGCGGGTGTATTTTCATTGACAAGGTACTGATGTATTGCTTATGTCAAACTGAACAAATTCGTATCGTTGAGGAATCGAATCCAGAGGCTTCCGTGCTGAGTCCATCTCAATCAACCTGTCATGCCACCCATAGCTGTAGGGGATACGTGAAATTAGTTTTCAAAAAACTTAAGATATGCTGTAAAAATTTTTAGTTTTTGTTGAATCTCTATAACTTTTTCTGATAGACTTTTTTTTCCTTATAAGTTATAAAAGGCAAATCATTGCAAAATGTTAAAAGTTATTTTTTTTTGTAGATTTTTGTAGCTTGCACCAATTTAGCTTTTAAACTATTTTTGAATGATGCTGAGAAAAATGAAATAATGCAATCTTAATTTATTGTTTTATTTTTGTTTGCACAATTATAACTTTATTTTATACCCTTGCCCCTGAATCAATCACATTTTTTCATATAAACATCGCAGGGTGTATAGTAGACTCTTTGCCTTCAGACAACATTCACTCATATAAAACTATCCAACCTTCAGTTATTTGTTTTCAGTTGTTTTCTCTATGAATCAAATATCGTTTCATCAATTCCTGTAATGTGCCTGATAGTCTACTTCATTTTCAAATGAAAAGCTTATTGGCTCCCCCCCTTTCTCCAACAATTTTGGATTTTTTTAAACAAGTGTATATTCGATATGCAAATTTAATTAAAATATTTTCGCTGGAAGTATAGTATTCAAATTCACCAATTTTGTAAAAAAAAAATTAAGTAGTCTTATAAATTTAGGACTTTAGGTATGCGCTGAATACACTCTATTTTAAGGATTACTTGAATATTTGGTCTCCCGTGGTATTTCCAGACCACTAATTTTGAAAATTGTGGCAAAAAAATTTCGCCCCCCAATAATTTTGAGGATGTGCGTTTATATTCACAACACTAGCATCATTGCCAGGCCTGAAAGTCGTTTCATTAAAGTAATGGTTTTCGTTGGTAACATATTTATCATATTCAAAGCTTTTGTAAATCCTGGAAACCGCTGCGAGAGAAGGAAATCTGTCCTTTGAGATTGTCATCTTGAACATTAGATCTACATGATCAATGTCAAACATCATCAAGTCTATCACTAAGCTCGATCACTTCAAACTTGTGGTCAGAAGTTTCATTATTTTTGTGTTTTGTACAGCTTTCCAATCAAGCACGAACTGGTTGTCAGCCTAATTCAGATACACCTTCAACAGCTTGTCCACTGGTATCTAACAGTGTTTTTTCCACTTTGTGGAGATTTATCAAGTTTCAAAGGTTCTGTCGATGTGATGGCAGTCTTGCGCTGAAAATTACATCTTATGAACCAAACAAATATACTTTCTGTTTTCTAGTTCTCCATGAATTATTGATATCATAAACTAGAGAATAAAAAATGTATCTTTATGATTTAACCGTGTATCGGAAACACATAATAGATATGTACACATGAATTTAAGGACAACGTACTTTTTAAATCTTCAATGCTAGAGGGCCACCCCTAAAATTTGTTGAATTATAAAAATATTTGGCACAGAGTGTTTCTTTCATCAATGTAGCAGAGTTTAAATTAAAATCGTAATCCTTAAGGGCCACCCTATCAACACATATTATAGATGAGTTCAACACATTTTGTTACCAAGACATTTCGTATATGAGGTGGTCATTTCGTACCCAACGTTTAAAACAAACTTGGTTTGAAACGCCCAAAACTAGTCTCCCAATGTCTCGGGTACAATGGTACTAAATCTCTTGCACCGAATATAGATATATGGAGACATTGTGTAGCAAATCATTATAATACTACTATTAATTTATAACAGGGATGTGCACATAAGAAAATAAAAAGAGCCATGAATTCGTATAAAGAGCTTATTGATATAAAATTGTAACAATTGAAAACTATTTTTCTCTCATTTAAAACCAAACAAATTTTCATTTTTGCAAAATGTTTAGTGTATACCTGAGCTTTGGTGTCATGAAAAAAGGTTCTGAAAATATTGAACTTATATTCCGCTAAAAACTAGTTTCTAATGAGATAAAATAGAATTATTTTTAATTTAACTCTAAATACAAATTAGAGAAAAAAGAGCTGAATGAGATAGGAGAGCTTAAACAAGAGAAGAGAGCTTGAGTGAAAGATCCCCCCCCCCGTATGTGCGCCCCTGTTGTAGACAACTTTCATATTTAGTTCGTTGTGTTCACTTTTAGCTATAGCCTTTATATGTTCTATCGAAGTTTTCATATCTATTTGATCTACTGATAAGTTGTTTAGCTGAGAATATTTCTTTAGTTCATTTAATTTAACTTAGCTTCATTTCCCCTACTCACATGCTTCCTGAAAAGTTTGGGGATCAAGTATATGAATAATAAATTAAAGATCCTTTAATGCTTTGCTTTTTCTACAGAAAATGTTGATCTACATTATCAACACAAAACTTGGTATTTCAGTTTACTATTGCTTGTATTATAAAGTGCTTTGTATCCATCAGGTTAATTTATCAACACCTTTCAAAATAGGACGTGATAATTTGGATGAAAAATAAGTGAATTGCTTCTCTTGCATATTTTCAAATTTAAGACAAACGTTTTAATTAAAGCCAATTATTTTGTTCTTCAAAGTTTAACTCTTTTGTTTTATTTTTTACGTAGAATGTTATAGCGTTGGAAAACAACAACATGAGTTTGCTAAATAAAATAAATGTCATTCAACGAAACACATCCATCTATATATCCCTCTTATTTTATCCAATCAAATCATCCTACTCAACGAGGACTTTGCCATTCATCACTAAGCGTTTTGCATCCTCCCTGCCATCCTCTGCTTCTGAACCCTTTTTGAATGGCACTTCAAGTGTGTACGTTGAAGAAATGTACGAAGAATGGCTCAAAGATCCCAAAAGCGTTCACAAGGTCCACTCTCTCTCTATCTTTCATAATAGAATCCTTTAAATCTAACTATTTATTTTTAGTCTTGGAATGCCTTTTTCACTAATGAATTGAATGGCGCTAAGCCAGGTAATGCGTATAGAAGTCCTCCTTCCATTTTTCCTGATTCTGAAATATCTGCCATTATCAACGATTCAGGTAATACAGAGACAATTTTCACTTTAAATTTGCATTTTAAATATCCCATTATTGGTTTTTTTTGGAGATATAAATATTACACTAGCTCCTTTCTTTCTCAGCCTTCTATTAACGATTTTCTTCCAATGTGATATGACATTTGGTTTTTACAACATCCTTTATTAGTGATCTTAAACATTTTTTTAGTCTTGTTCACCTCTGAAGGCCAAAATTCTTTCAAAAAGTGTTTTATTAAGCTTTTTGTGATTATAATAACCAGGGCGATCAAAAATTGACGTAATAAACGATAACAAAATAGACTTTTTTAAAAATGAAGTCAGCAGATGATCTAGTGGTTGAAATGTTGGGTTTTGATGATCCCGTGATCTTGGCTTCGATTCGCTATTATCTTGACCATCCCTATCATTGGTCCTGGTATTAAGGAATACGGACAACCGAAAACCTTTTTCCAATTATAGGACCTTCACATATGAGAGGCATGTGCCCTGGGCGACAATTTTTTGAGACGGCAAAAATAAAAAAAGTATATACACAATATACAAGTCCATTGTTAAGAATGAAAGAAAACTTAAAAATTGCCATCAATTCTGATGGAAATGAATTTTGACCTTGGAATTAATATCTTACGTCATAGTTAAACACAAATATGTGATGTAATTGCATAATATGAAACCTGTCCTTCATTTTGAAAGGTGGTGGTTATTCTTTAAAAATGATGATTAAAATTTCTCTAATGATAAAAAAAATCAACTAAACCCAGGCAATGAACATAGCAATTACATTATTTAAGAACGGAGAGGGGGAGGGGGTGTCACTAAAACATGTGGGAATATGGCTTAAAATTTTGTCAATAGTAGTTTTGAAGAAAATTTACTTTGTTTTATCATAAATTTAAAAGAATTTGCCAAAAATACTTTGAATATTAATAAAAAACATTGTTTCTCTAAAATTGTTCCCATTTTAAATATTGCTAATTTTAGCATGCTATCCCCATTAAAATAAATTTCAAAAAGTAATATAATTTATTGGGCACAAGATTTAAAACGGTGAATTTTCGCCCACACTCGGCTTTTTCAAACCACTATAATAATGAGTAGGGTAGAAGTTGAAAACTGGAAGGATTAGCGAAGCGTACTAAAAATTACTTTTTGAAATTTATTTTAATTTTCTTTTAATTTATGGGTCAACTTCAGCATCAGATTTACATATCCCCATTAAAATGTAAATTTTAAAATTTATCTTTTTAAAGCAAAAATATCCACCCATGGGTTACATCAGAGGTGGGGAACTTTTTTCTGTTTTTAAAAACCGTCTACACTGTGTAATCAAGTCTATAAAGGCCGCCTAATTTTATTCAACAAAATGAATATTAAAGACAAAATTAATTTTTTGTTTACATAGACAAATTTTATTTTAAAATACAATTTATGATTTTTCTTTTTTTTGAGAGGCATTTTGATTCCAAGCTTTATCATAGTGTTTCTCAGTATCAATTGGTCTTCCTAATGTTCATCTGTTATACATATTGTCATCTTCAGTATTTGAAAGCTACAATATATACTCTCTTTTGTGTTATTTTATATATTAAGTAAGAATTTTTGATTCAATGCGAACAATAAAAATTATTTTAAATAGTTTTATTTAAGGTAAAAAAATTTTTTTTTAATTTTTATTTATGCAATCAATTTTTCAAAGCCCCCTTACTTAAAAACTTGAAAGTTCGCAGGCGGCATTAATGCCATATGTTCGCTACCTCTGCGTAGATGCTGGATGTGTACCCAATATCTCGGATCATATCTTCACTACTTTACTTATCCTCACGCCGCCTATGTAATACTACAAAAAGAGATGTTTTGTATGAGTAGAAGCGTCTAATCAAATGCTTCATTTTTGCACAGCGATACTGATTAAAATTTTATAATAAAATGAAACTTGCTATCAAAAAATATCCTTTTATTTCCTTCATTTCATTTTTTGACCTTAATTATTATTTCCTTATTTAAAATGTTCCATGATCTAAATATATTCATAAAATTTTACAATAGTTTATTACATGAAAACGTGTGAAATATTTAATTACAATCTTGGTTAATGCTGCTATCAGTGGCGGATCCAGAAATTTCTTATAGGGGGAGGGGGGCGAAATCGATTTAAATTTTTTGCAATTTTGCTAAAAGTCTTCAGAGAATACGACAGCTGTATTATGTCTTTTAGAATCACTAATTACCTATGTTTTCATATTTTTAACATCATTTTGCCATAAATAAATTGAAAAAATTTATTTTTATACATGTAAGGGTAATTTTCGAAGCCATTTTTCATAGGGGGGGGGGGGGGGCTAGGCCCCTGAGCCCCCCCCCCCCTCTTTGGATCCGCCACTGGCTGCTATTATGTTCAGCATATCCAAAATTTCAATAAATTGGCTATAATGCAATTTAAATTAAAATTCTACGAAAAATTTGTAAATAGATTACCATTAATTTATAACTCTTTAATTATTTTTCCCTAAGCCAAGAGAAGTGATTCTTTGCCAGTATCCTCGGAGAATGAAATTCTTTCCTTAATCGATGAACATCTTTCCGTCCAAGCAATTATTCGTTCTTACCAGGTAAAGTTGTTTCTTCACAGTTCTAACTTTTAGTCTTTTTTATTTTTTTATATTAATAATTCTTTAGTCAGTTTAAAGACTTGAAAAATAATATAGCTTGTTTAGCAAATTTAGATATAGTAATGAATGCCATGCCATATGGCTTTGACATAATGTATGTTTTAATAATAAACAATTAATTATTATTAATTTATTAATTAAATATATACTAATATAACAACTTCTTCACTTAAAAATGATATAATAGATATATTATTGTAGTTTTTGAGCTCTACAATTTTACCATTTTTACGGCGTAATTACCGTCATGAAACACTGGCATAGAAAAACACGTTTATTTAACTAAACAATCAAACATCATTCATAGAATTACTTGCACACTCTCTACTTTTTAAGAGTTCAAAAGCTGCATTGTTCAATATATCCATAACTGTAATGTGCTTATTGCCACAATCCTCGAAATTTTCAGGATATTCAAATTTTCGTTAATAAAGAAATTCTTTCACGAAAATTACGTTGAAATATTAAAATTTTAAGGAAATATAATTTTTTCGCGAACTTAAACCTTTCACTAAATTAAATCCGTTTAACTTAATTTCCAGAGATTCAACTTTTGTATATCAAATTTTCTTCATCATTTCAAATCTTTCATATATAAAATTATAAACCTGTGTAATTTCGATATTAAGTGTTCACTAAGTACAAAAACCAAATTATTTAGGCTAAATATCAAATTTTAGAATTACTTGACTTCCTTTAATCTGGAAATCGCTAATTTGAACTTTCGTTAATCCGGCACTTTGATTATTTCGGAAATCTTTAATTTAGTAAAATTATTAAACGGGTGATTCAATTAACAATTGAGCTTCTCGAAGATTTAGAAAATAAAAGTTTCATAAATTTGAAAAAAACTAATGTGTCTTTATATCTTGCAAGAAAAACTAATTAGAGAAAGAACAAAGAACCTAAAACAAAAGTTTAAAAGGAATGTTCAAAAAATTGTCTACATCCAGTTGAATCAGTACATCTGAAAATTAATATACAAATTTTAATGTCTAATAATTTTTTGTAGTACTTGTACTAAACAGACATCTGACTGAATTTTAGTTCCAGTCAAAGGGTGAAAAATCAGTAATTCGGAAAGGCCGAATCCCAAGCATGCCAAACTAGTGATAGAGTCGACTATTTATTCCCGAAATGTTGGCATTGCGACATTAGAGTACTCTACACTTTACTTTATTCTGAAAGTGTCAGTAAATTTTAGGAATTTCCTTACACTTCTAAAATTCTTTTCCCTCAGACTATCGATGTTAAATCTTTAAAATTGCATTTTTCAATTAATCCTTTTGAGGACGAGCGTCTTGAAAAAAACTCATTTTTCCCCAAAATTTTGGTTCTAAATGGTTATATCAAGCTTTTTATTTAAAATGTTTGTTGTGACGAAGTTCGTTCCTTTCCACCCGACACACTTATCCATTAAATCCCAAACTTATCTTTAAATGACGATGGCTATTTGCGGATTTTATAGAAGTTTTATATCAAATTACTTAATGTCGTTTACTTTATTTCGGATCAAATAGGAAAAGAACCCGTGACTAAAAAGCCTGAGAAGAGCATTGCTAAAGGATATTTTATGATGTTCAATTTTACTAAATTTCTAGATTAGAGGTCATTTCATGGCTGATTTAGATCCTTTGAAAATCACAACTCCTGGTTATCATAATCTCAATCCAGCGGAATTAATCGTTAAGAATTACAAAAGAGGTAACTCTTATTTGCTTAATCATTCGCATACCCTTTTATCAACTTTGATTGGTCCCGACATGCTGCTGTAAGCCGGGCGATCAAGAAACGGAATAATTAATACAGTTAAGCAAACTTACTTTTGCGTCTCCAGAGAAACCCTTCCCTTACCTCCTCCAATCTGAGCGCTAAACTTTTTGCCTCATTCTTTATGTTCTCCATCCAAGTTAATTTAAGTCTTCCTTTATCCCTTCTTGCAAAATTTAATTCCAAGGCCTCCTTTAATTTGTTCACCTCTTCATCTTCTGGAAATATGACCGAGCCACCTAAGTCTTTGCGTTTTTATAACTATCAATATCATAACACCGGCCTGATTTCTGATTTTTTCATTTCTTGCTCTTCTTATTTGCTTTGATATCTAGTATAAATAGCTCCTCTCTAAAATTTTCATTCTTTTTAAAATAGGATGCTTTGTCGTTAAAACGCAAACCTTTTTTCGAATAAAATTGTTTAACAAAATCATATACTTCTTTTTATCCCTATTTCAAATTTTGTTTTGGCCGTAGTATTTATTCAAGGACACGCATAAAATAATCAAGGTCAACTTCTCTCTTTACTTCCTCTAAATGTATATAGGTTAATAATATGAGGTGTTTTATAGAAATTGGCCGATTTGCACCTCTCGCACCAAACTGTGACCGGTGAGGTGGGAATTTTGAGATTCGAATCCTCGACGATCAAGAATCAAAGGCATATTCTAGACAACAACTTACTCACTTATCCAAATGCTAGATGTATATATCGTATATTCCTTTTTTAGTTTTTGAGCCGAACCCATAAATTCGCGTGTAAAAAAACAGGAATAGATTAAGATATTTATTCGGCACTAAAAGTTTTACTTTTGATTTTTAAGACAACATGCGTCTTATAGTTGGGTATTTATTGTAAGTCTTGAAAGATACAAATTTATTATCCCAATTTTATGACGATATAATCTCGAAGGTGAGGACATTCTTTCTTAACTGTCTTTTAATTTAAAACGTAATTTTCATTTTTTTTAATTTTAATGTTTCAAGTATCAAGTTACTAAATACTTTTATATCAAATTTCTTAATGTCATCTGATTTTCCTGGCTTTTTTAAGTCGCTTTAACTTAAGTAATTTGTCCTCACAACGCCACATCTCGGGGTAATAGTTCCAGTGAAGCTCCCTTACATGCTGCCAGTACCCTCAGATTGGCGCTAGGGGGCAAAGGAGGGCACATGCACCCGTGTGACACTTATTTGGTGAGATATATAAAAATATCTACTTATAGATATATAATATATAGCATTTTTACTTTAAGTTCATCCTTTTTCAATTTAAGTTAAAATATTTTTTAATGGAAACAATTTAAGTTTATTTGCATAGATAAAATGATTATAAATTATATTTATTTATGGCCATTCTATCTCTCTTTAACTTGATAATGATGATAGATTTCAATATAAATAGAATATGAGTCCGTTAAGGTCGATATTACTGGCGTTCACTTACTTGTTAAAGAGTTTGCTCTTATAGCCAACTAGTTCGTGGTTCGACCCCACTGATCGCCTATAAGCTCTAATCAGTAGAATAGAAACACATAGTGTAACTGATGAGAATTCAATATCCGAATCATGTGCCACACTTGATGATGATGAAATCAAAAGAAAGTTTTAAAAATATATCCTTCCTTTTGTGTAATGAAAAAAAAATGCTAAAATGAAATTTTATTTAATACTGATGATGATGATGATGATGATGATATAATATTTTTTTGTTTCTTTTCTAGGTCTCATAAATCTGGATACCATTGATCATCGTAAACTCGGTAAATATGCACATACAAGACAATAATGATAAATCTTTGCAACAAAACTTCTTGCTCGTCGCCTATTCACACTCACTCACACACACACACACTCACATATCATCCATCTCACCTACACCACCACGCATGCACACCGCGGATACTAACCAACCTTCTCTAATATTTAAATTTTTACTAAGCCTTTCATATTTCTTTTCACAACGTTATGATGAAAGTAGGCAGCAGATAAAAATATGGTTGCACACAAAACTACCTTGCTTTTGTTTGAATTTATTCAAGCGCAAAGATAACCTTCTGTCCTCTGAAAATCGCTATACCAAGACGACAACGACAACGCATTCAATGTCGACATGTCAAAAATTGTCGTTTTTTTTGTCATTCTTCACCCATTTTCATGATGAGGCATCTCTTAAGATTTTAAGATTAAGATTTATTTAAAGAACAAAATGCATAATAAACAAAATAGCATATATTAAAGTATCATCATAAAAAATCAATGGTGTTAGAAGATTTTCAAAGGAAAATGAAGTTCCATCAAGATGCATAATCTTCAAGAAATTTCATGTAAAAAAAGAAAATATTTTACAAAAAAAGAGGAAAGCATTGCACAACTATGATATAGTATATATAGAAAAATCAAAAGTTATATGATATATACATAATATAAAGAGTAGGTTTTGTAATATAATAACAGAAATGAATTATTTTTAATAGCAAATAAAAGTGCTTTTTTTGATTGTAACAAACTAGAAAAATCCAGCATATTTTCATAATTATTGCTAAATTTTGATTAATCTTGAAGGATATTGAGAATTATATGTATTTTACACATTCAAGTAAATATCAAAAAGTGATTTATTTGTATACAATGGCGTAAAAAGAAGGTGGGGCTTTGGCCCATTGCCGATTTGTTAAAAATAAAGTATCGACCTCCTATATTAGTTTGTATAATACGAATTGTATTTCTTGACATAGATTTGCATTACCATATGGTTATTGCTGTTAATAAAATTGTATATCATTTTTGAAATTTTGATTGAATTTATTGTTATAAAATAGGTTATAAAAGAAAGAAATATTGAAAAGCTTTTACTGTTGTGTACAAAATTTATGAAATTCAAGGAATTTCTTTCATACAATGTCAATATTGCAATATTTAAAAATTGATTTATTAAAAAGTTTCTAAAAAAAACTAAAATTGGTCCTGAAAATTAAACTGAATTCACTTTAAATGATTTACGATTTCATTTAGTTGAAATTTTAAGTCAAATTATGATGTTTTTCTAAAAGCCATATATAAGTATAAGACCTTTTTGCTGAAATATGTTTGTAATTAATTCAATATTGATTGACTAACATAACTTACACTTAACTAATAAAGTTATGTTGACATTGAAATATAATAAATAGTAAAATAAAAAAACCTTGCTATTAATTTTCCTGCTATTATTTGTCACATTTATTTATTAGTATTGGACACCACCGTTATCAATGTTTTTCGGAATCCCTGAATGTTATTTGGCTATTTTTTTCATTTATATGAGATGCATCTATTTAAATACTCTTTTTAAAATTTCTCGAATATTTTTCAATGCATCTAAAATGATTTTCACATTATCTCGCATTGATCTTTATTTTTTATAACAAAGCTAGATAGATATACTACCCTAAAAACGTTTATAAAAAAATAAGTCACTTTTTTTTTAATTCTCAAACTTGCCGTTCGAGGTTTTGTCAAAATTTAACACGAAGGAGATTTTGAGATGATATAACTTCTCTTGCTAGTCTCTTAAAATGTTCGTGGTGAGATCTTAAGTTCAATTTTGAAAAGATGAATCTTTTATAAAGGATTTTATAAGTATGATAACAATTCACATTAGGTTTAGTTTCCTTACATACTTGAGAGAAATTCTGCACATTTCCCCAACGGAATCTAAAATCAACAAAAAACGTTAATTTTTTCATTTTTTTTAAATAAAATTTGAGTAGAGAACCCCAAAAATTGTGCAATTTTATATATCTACTGCTTTCTTTATCGCTTATTTATCAAGACGCAACAGCATTCATCATCCATTACTCATATGGCAAATGGTTTAGATTTCGAAGTAAGACAAGTACACTTTGAGACAAACGATATTTTGTCCCTTGTTTTGTTTGCTATTCCGCATGACTTTCTTATCAATAGATTTAGATAAATTTGAGAAACTTTGAAGTTTCTTACAATAAAATACTTAATATTTCCTTTTTCAATATATATATATATATATAGTTGTCAATTAATAAGCTACTAGCTAATAACAGCACTATGCATAATCCTTTTGCCAAAAAGTCGGTTAAATTGATTAATTTTTATTTGTTTTTTGAGTATATGTCAATTTTAACTGGCGTTAAAGGAATTTTTATTTTGTTAGTTGGTTAATTGGCTTTAATCAGTCAGTTCATTTACTTAGTTTTGAATTTGATGCAAACACTTTTTTGCCTACTTTACAATTAATTCTAGTACATTAAATAAATTGCTTGTTTAATGAATTTTCCCTTTTCAGTCCTTTTTATTTGGTTAATTTGGATACTTATGTTTTAAGATTTTTGATAAGTTTTTTAGCTTGGTAAAATGAAAAATAAGTAGTTCCTTTAGTAGAATATCTAGCTAAAATAGCAAAATTGGCATATTCAGTCTCCTATCTCGTTAGAATTGTGATAAAATCGAACTCTATTATTGATGATGCTGTGCGATTGATTTCACCTTAATTTTCATCACATAATCACCATCTTTTAGTTTCGGTTAACATCTCCTTAGTGAAATTGTTTTTCAGAAGATCCAGACATGGATAAGAGTTACATGCTTCCTGCTTCAACATACATTGGATATCCTAATGAAAAGTCTCTTACTCTTTCTGAAATTGTCTATCGATTAGAAGTATGAATATTTTCTTTTTAAGTACAATTTGGTAAAATTGGGAGAAGTAATTATTTTTAGTGATGGCTCATGAGACGATCAATCAAAATACTAAAAATTGAGACGATTGAAAATCAGAATCCAAATCAACGGGTTTTTTCAAAATTTGTGATTCCAAAAACATTTCTTTTCATAAAATATTACTGACTTTTTAAAAACTTAACTTTTCGCGTAACACAAAATTTCAATAAAATGTCCACACCCGCTTAGCACACAATTTGGTAAAGTAGCACAAAGAGAATAGATCGGTTCGAACCCATACCATCCTATATTTTGTTAACCCGCATGTCTCTAAATTTTCTGATCACACTGAATCTCAGAAATAAATTCTACCGACCCACAACCCTGTAAAATGCAACGAGAAAAATCCACAATCATCCCATCAACTAACAATTTGTTCAGGGTAAAGATATTAACTGCAATTAGCGCATTAGATTCAAGGTTGCGGAATCAGAGTCGGGGATATTATAAGGATAGGAGTCCTGGGTTGGTATTGAATAAAATTTAAGAGTCTGAGCTGAATTTTTTTATGGATTTTAAAAAAGTAAAAAATAATCAATTTTTATTTTTGAAGATTTAAAATTTTAAGTATTTGGTGTTGGATTTCGATTTTTGTAAGTATTTGGAGTAGGATTTTTTTCCTCTGAATCCGCCAGCCTGATTACATTTATAATAAACAATATTGTGCAAAAAAGTTTCAACGACTTTTATTCTTATGATTTGATGTTAAAAGAGAGCTTTTTTTTTTTAATTTTTACCACATTTAAATCTATAGGGGACACTTTCTCTAAAACCGATAGGTAGAGCTGAATCTGATATGCTACTTTTCTTGACTAAAACAATATGAAAAATCCTTTGGTTAATTTAGGCTGATCGGATAGCGCTATTTGTATATGCGTTGACCACGAAAAAAACTATGATATCGATATAGATCCAAATATAGATATGTGCATTCTCTGATATCAACGCTTGTAATACACGTTAAGAATAAGCTTGTGAGATTTGTAAATTTAGAGTCCAAACCTTTAGTGCACGTTGTGAAACTATAGAGATTCATTGCACACATCCCACACACACCCGTATGTAAGTAGATATGATATTCTTATATTGAACCCCCATACACACACACACACACACACACACACACACACACACACACACACACACACACACACACACACACACACACACACACACACACACACACACACACACACACACACACACACACACACACACACACACACACACACACACACACACACACACACACACACACACACACACACACACACACACACACACACACACACACACACACACACACACACACACACACACACACACACACACACACACACACACACACACACACACACACACACACACACACACACACACACACACACACACACACACACACACACACACACACACACACACACACACACACACACACACACACACACACACACACACACACACACAATATTTGTTGCGAGTAAGCTACGTTTACCCTGCACAGGGTACTGAAACCAATCCACAGTTAAAACATCTTATATCTATATAAAAAGAGAATTTGTCCGCCAAATTTTTAAGTGCGGCATTATAGGTAAAATACATTAATATCTTGAAAATTGAAGAATATCAAATTTGTTCAATTTTTTTAGAACTTTCAAAAGCCTAGAGACAGATATAAATGAACTCCTGAAATATTGCTATACTAAATAAAGGTGTTGTATATCTTGGAAAGTGAGATAATAAGATGAATTAGGAAAAGAGTATTTCAAATCTAACAACCGGAGAATACACTCAGAAAAAATGCTAATGATGTTCAGCATTTCTTCAAATAAGTAGAAGAAAAATGGAGATCATAGCGATTATTATATATTCCACCACGCTTTTCTTATTTCTCTGTAAGTATTTTTTATATTTTTTTCAGGCATAGCAAGATGAATAACAAGGATTATTATTTGAGAGAGATAAAACCACATTTGTAATGTATACACAGAATTTAAATTTATTTTGCCACAAAGCAGGCATTTTAAAATTTTCCCAGTGATCATTAGAAAGTAAAACTTCCACAGTCCACACTGTCAAGAAAGAAAAATGACAAATAACTCATTTTTATCAGACTTATGAAATTGTATAAAAATTTCATAGCTTGAAGTGTAAAAGAGTGAATTTTTAAATTTGCTTCAGTGATGAGATAGATGTGGCAATTTTGGAAAGGGTTCGTAAAATATTTTCTGGAAAACCAATATTTTGATTTCATAACCTCAATTCATGACACCATGAATCTTGCCGCTTTTAATCGATATTTATATCAACGCTTTCAAGCACAATGGGACATCGGTACGCCATTATAATTTATAGAGATCCTCCATACGCGACACACAGAGCGTTTTACTTAAAGTTATTTCACTAATTTCCTTTTAAATCGTAGTTAACTAGTAAGATATTTAGTTAATTTTTGCCTACGTTACTTTTTTAACCCACTTAGTCCAGTGTTCCCAAAGGAAACATTCTTGTTTTAAATGGAATTAAATAGGACTTACTTAAGTCGTTTGCGTTATCTTTGGGAACATTCGTACTAAATGGGTTAAAGTTAATTGGTGATTAATTTCTACTTTGCATAAGTTCGTTAATACCTTTTTCTCTCGCTTCTATTCTTTTCATTGTATTGGCCTGTTTTCAGGATGTGTATTGTAATCACATTGGCTTAGAGTTCATGTTTATCAATAATATTGAGCAATGTGATTGGATTCGAAAGAAGTTTGAAGTTCCTGGCGTTAGAAAGTTCTCGCCTGAAGAAAAATTACTCATTCTGAAGCGATTATCTAGGAGCTCTGGGTATGCTATTTTTTCAAATATTTTTTATTTATCACACTAACATGTTTGAAATGTGTTAAGCTTGTGTTAAGTCAAGTATATTGGCCTGGTGAAATTTTATTGACGAACTTCGAGAATTTGTCTGTATTTGTGTATATACCACCCTCCAATGCTTCACCCCAAATCACTTTTTTACCATGCATCTTGTGTATCATGCGAATTTCTGTATTCTGGGGGAAAGATTACAAAATTTGGAAGAATTAATTCATCATGATATTGGGTATCTATCTTATCTACATCGTCTTGACTTTATTATGTACAGAAATTAAAATAATAGTTAAAAAAAATTTAACCATCAAGATGTATGTCTTATTATGTATGATGCGATCCAACAAAATTCTGTTAAATTGACTCACCTACGAATATATACTCAAATAAAACGATGAAGTACCTTCACGTTTTTATTTGGAACGGCGCAGAGTGCGCTACTCTATATGTTTCCCTCAAGCTCTTTGTTTATGACGAAAAAAAAGCCAAAATAAATTTTTGACAAGTTAAAATAATTAATTTTTTTTCATTGATCTTAAAGAAGAAGAAGAAGAAGACGACGAATTTATTTGTCAAATTTAAAAGAAATAAGTAAATCTTGCATACGTATTTCAAAGGTTGTATAATCGTACTAGAAATACTTTAACGAATATAATGTTTAGAAAAATCGAATATGCTTGTTTAAAATAAGTTGGCTACATCTTAAATATTTGTAGTGAATGAAACTACACCAGAAAAAAATTCTCTAAAAAAGAATGTTAAAATTGTCAATCAGGTAGCAATGGAGATTAGTTTTTGAACTTACAGCGAAATTGCTCTTTGGGGCTTAGATCCTTTTTTCGATATATTGAGAATTTCGTTATCAAATGAGTGGGAATACCAAAATTTTCGTTATAAGGACGTTCGTTCTAATTAGGTTCTACTTTATATTTTATTTATCCCATATTTTTTACGATCTTTATCCTAATACATTAGCTATGAATAGATGATATCCTTCACCTCCCTTAGTATCATAAGTTAGAAAGATGAATGTTAAGTTTTTTGCAATCTAATTCTGATATCTTATTTTTAAATTTCATTTATTTCAAATTAGATTTGAGGAATTTTTAGAGAAAAAATTTCCAAGTGATAAGCGATTTGGATTGGAGGGTTGTGAAATTTTGATTCCATCAATGAAAGAAATTATTGATGTTTCAAGTTCACTTGGAGTGGAAAATTTTGTTCTTGGTATGCCGCATAGGTAAATATTTTTTATATTATTCATTTACTCTACTACTTTCATTCCCTAACTTTACTGCATACCCATTAAAACTCGGGAGCCGTGTTGGATCCTTTTTTTATGGCCATTATATCGAAAATTTTATATTTGAATATTACAGTTTAACTCAAGTTAACTCTCCTCTATGTATGTCACCTTACTTCATAACACTTCTAAATGACATGGGATAAAATTAATCAAATCATGTAGTGGGATAAAACATACCTTGGTAAAACATGCAGGCCGAAATTATAACACGTGTTCCAGTTGATCCCTTATAACGCGGATTCGTGGCTTGTACCACGCCATGCACATTATAACGGATCTACTGTGTAGTAAAACCTCTGATAGTGAACACCACTATACAATGAACACTCTTATTCATTCCAAAGGAGGTTCATTGCACAAAAATTTCCCTGTACTTGCATTTATGTCCTTCTAAAATATATTTGAAGATTTATTTCTGAAACATCCTTATTTTGATATCTATAATAATACTATAAAGTATTATATCGGTAATATTTCTTGTTTTTAATTAAAGCTATTAGTAGTTTCCTTTAACTTTTTGCGTTTTTTTAAATATACCATTTTTAGTTTTATTTTTTCTTTTTTTCTCTTCTATCTTGCCTCTTTACAATTCCATTTTGTATTTTAAAAAGACAAAATAGAGTTGAAAAAAGACAATTTAGAATTAAAAAATAAAATAGAACTATAAGTGATATATTTTACATTTTTGTTTAAGTTAGTAAGAAAAAAAGTGGTTGTCTTTTTCTTTGAAATTCCTTTGTGTTTTTTCTCCTAATTTTGAGTGTTAACTTTTTGGAGTAAGAATATTTTCATAGTACATATATCAAAAATACAAGCTTTGTAACATCTAAAGCAGTAATTCTTATCCGACCTCTTTCAATGGTGGAAATTTTTGCGACCCTACCAGAATACGAGATTGAAGGTTACTATTAAAATTATCAGGATTGAATTCAAGATTTGAGAGTAGCTACAGTGGATTTTATTTGGAATGTACATCTTGTTGAAAAATGTATATTGCTTTATCAGATAGAGCTCTTTGATGAGATGATTGCTTAACAGCTAGATGGGAATCGCTAAATATTCTTCCAACTATTCTTTTTATTTCTTCGCGACCCTAAGAAATTCGGGGGGGGGGGGGGATCAACTGGTCTGTTAACCACTGATCTAGAGTAAGAGACAATTATATGTATTAAATATCCTTATCATTATACTAAATATTAGGAAATGTTTGGCATAGTTTTATCGCTCAAGCGATAACATATGTGCCGCTTTAAATGTATCATTTTAACGCATGCTTATCTCTACCGTATATCGTTTATCGCTTCAGAGTGTCTACGCCCAAATTTGTTTATGAAGAAAAAGTAGGGGATTTAAATCTGAGGTATACGACAAAGCAGACAATAGAACAAAAATAAGAAAAAATATAAGCAGGAGAATGTCTATAGAGAATAAATTTATGTCAATTTCAGTGTTTAACATAAAAATTGTATAGTAAGTACCGTATATGCCGTTTAAAAGTGGACTTTTGGCCACCCTAAATTTATCTTTTGAAATAATCCTCAACTTGTACACTGGACATTCTATTTTTTTGCAAAAAAACTTTTAAAAAATTATTCACTTAAAATTTTGAACACTCTTTTTTTGTAAATGAAATATTTTTTATTTTTTAAATCAATTTATTTTTTTGTGTCAAGTAAACTAGACTACATTTAGTTCTATTTAAAAAAGTGAATTTTTGATTATATACGGCATAACTTCGTTTTTTAAAACTGGATTTGACTTATAGATTTCACTTTATCATATGTTAGCATTTTGTTGTTAAATTTAGGCGGTGACATATATACCGGCATATAAGGTATTGGAAAACCTTGAATAAATGACCAAAAACAGATTTTTCAACCGATTATTCACTTCTACTATATACATTCTTTCATATATTCAGAGGACGACTCAATGTTTTGGCGAATGTTTGTCGACAGCCTTTAGACATCATGTTCACCCAATTTCAAACGCTTCAAGCAACTGAGGAAGTAATTTAATTTTTACTTTTCTATCCCTTTAATTTTTTCTGTCTTTATCATCAAACACTCCTCTTACACATCACTGCTGCTGCGAAAAGGCACCGAAACTCCCACACCGAAACCTTGTTAGCACTTTTGTAGAAAAGGGTATTCCGTCAGTTAAAAGCAATTTTTTCGACTCACGGATCAATCACGCTTAAAATGAGATAACATATGGGGGCCAATTTACGTTCTAAAACATTATTTCTGCAAAATTTTGTATAGGGCGAGCCGATTTTATTGACTCTTTAACGACCAGTTCTACACCAATTTCCCAAGAAATGAAAATTGCCTGCCTTAAATATATATAATTCCATTAATAAAGAAATCGGGCGAATAGTCTTAAAAATTCTTTATAACTGTGAGGTTTTCATTTGGGATCATAGAGACAAACAGACAGACTTGCAGATTTATAAAAAAATGGGCTTAAATTGTGGGCCATTATTATTGCTTTTGCGTGAGTCCGAAGAATACATAAAGCCGGAACTGGTTTATAATTAGTAAAATAAATACTATATGTTTTTTTGTTTTAAGGGCTCTGGTGACGTGAAGTATCATCTAGGCATGTCACAAGAACGCATCAACAGAATAAATAACAAAAAAGTCCGCATTTCTCTGGTTGCGAATCCTTCTCATTTGGAAGGTATCACTTTTTCTGATATTTGATTATTGCTATTCGAGAAAGAACCGATGAACGCTTAAAAGCGGGTTAAGTCAGCACTATTCCTTCCAGATTCCATTCAAAGTATTGTCTATCCTCACGAAAATAATTAATCGTGTTGGTTATATACGCTAATTCACGCTGCTCTTATATATTAACTATAACATATACGTGTAAAAGATTGAATTGCAGGAGAATAAGCATGTTACATAATTTTCAAAATGAAGTTCTTTTTAAATATTTTCTTGAGTCAAATGAAATGGTAGGCGTTGGTTTTGAAGGTTAAGCCTCTCTTTTTAAGATTTAAGTACTTCAGTGTATGGGTGTACTAGTAGTCCTAACCCCAATAATATGCTTGCAAAATTTTACACAAGGCCCATTTAGAAATTGACTGAGCACTTGTCAACTATCATTCAAATTGAGGGAAAAAATTGTTAGTCAAGTTTAATGGAACAGTGGTTTTGAAAGTGCATTCATTATTTTAAAGGGTAAAGTGAGATGGTGGTGTTAACTTCTACTTTGAATGTAGGCTGTAATAAAAAGGGTCTATTCAAATTCATATTGGATGATAAAGTTGTACACAGCTTACACTAGCATCGCCTTTCTTAATTCATGGTAAGGAATTCAATTATCTCATTAATACCTATGTATGTACAGTGGTGTATTCAGAAGATTATTTTTGGGAAGAGGTGCTTAAAAGATCATTCGTATTGCATTGAATTTCTATTTACAAAAATAGCTATTTCTAATAAACTGAAAAGCTAACAAATACAAAAGATCGATACTTCATCTTAATTACGAAAGGAGTAGGTTTGGGGTGGCTATGTCTCAATGACCCCCTCTCCTGAGTATGTATATCATCTATTAATTCACTCACACTTTTTTTCTATTTTTTTTATTAATAACCCTTTAGTGACCAGAAAAATCAAACGAAATTTATAAAAAAGCAGAAGATTCATATACAAAACTATTTGAAAAAGCAGACGAAGGTAAAATTGTCCATGTATCATATATGATACACTGGTCATTAAAGGGTTAAAAGAATTAGCTTCTTTGTAAATGATATATTTTGCTAAATGTTGACTATTTATATATAACTTGAAATGCATAGGTATTTTCTTTAATAGCATTTTTGCCCTTGTAACAATTAACTATTTTTTCTCCTTTTGTAATTTTTAATACTATGGTATCAATCTGGTGGATATTTGCCCAATGGATAACTGTCCGACTGACAAAAGCCCGACAGAAAAATGTCGGCTATGTATATATGTATTTTTTTTAAAGATTTTTTTTCTATATTCAAAAAGGTTTATTATGTTTATAGAGATAGTTAAAGAAAGGGTGAAAGATCAAATGTGTCAATTCATGCAGATAGTCTTTGTAGTTAGAATACCGTGCATTTTCTGAATAGATGCTACTTATTGACTGTCGGGCTTTTGTCCATCTGACTGCTGTCGTAGAACCAATCATATATATGGTATTTTTATTTAAATTTTGTCGCGAATTTTGGAAATTCGTTCGCTTATTCAATTGTGCACAGCTAGTTCATTTGGGCAGTTATCCTCTACTGAGATGGGGGCGTTTTTTTAAGGATTTAAAGGTTTAAACCTGCTTCACATTTTGATTGAATATAGGTGTGTGACTTTTTGATTCTTTGATCAATTAGATTTTTAAGTAATGATATCGTGGAAACAGATTGCTCTCGATACAGTTCTATTTTTTAGTTAGTACATTTCCAATGCTTCCACTTTTTCATATTCATTACCTAACATATTTGTTTCTGATCATTGATACCTCGTTTCTTGAATAATTTGAGAAGAGTACCACCCTAAGTGTTAAAGTAGGAAGTTTTAAAGTATTTTTCTGTTATTCCATTTTATTGATTTGTTAAGCTGTTGATCCCGTAGTTCAAGGAAAAGCTTATGCTCAACAATTTTATGAAAACGATAAGAATGGAGATCGCGTAAATTCAAAACTTACCTGTCAATCAGGAACTTTCTTAGCATGATTTATTTCCCTCGCTTCTCATAGACCATGAGCATTCTGATACATGGAGACGCTGCATTTGCTGGCCAAGGCATCGTTTACGAAACTTTTCACCTGAGTGAACTTCCTTCCTACAGCACAAAGGGCACTATTCATATTGTCATCAATAATCAGGTAAATTTTCTTGCATAATGCATTCACGTCATATTTGAAAATTTTAATGAAATAGGGATTCTCTTTTTGCAAATTTTTCAATATGTGTGTTAACATATATGACTCTAGCAATGATTTTTCACTTTTTCGGACTTCCAAAATTTGTTTTTCTTTTCAAAACAGTTATTATGTAACTTACCTCTTTCAGGACAAAAATTTTGAAGACCAATCGTTCACACCTTTTTTTTATAAACAACTCTATTTTCTGAATCAGTCCTCATTTTGCTAAGGATGAAGGAAGGACCTTTTCAGGCCTCAAGTTCCTTAGGTGGTTGCTTAGCGTTATTTTTTATTATTAAATTATAAAAATTTTGGGCCCTTATTATTAATTATCTCACCCCCATCCCAATAGTGATTATAAAAAAAATTTGATTCTTTTTTTTATATAAAATTATAGGGGGGGGGGGGGGGGAAATAAGTACCAAATTTTATATTTATTGTAAATTATCATTTTCTATAAATTATATTAAAAATAACTATACTCAAAATGAGTCCTATTTTTTTTGGGGGAAGGGAGAAATTTAAGGCGATGTTTACAATTGTAAAAAAATTAGTAAGGGATCTATATGAGGTCTGAGAGGGGAGAGTTGATTGCAACCAATGAAATGTCTTTATATACTTAATATTTTATTTTTATTTTCTGCACGCTCCAATTTTAAGATTGGATTCACAACGGATCCGAGAGTTGCGCGTTCTTCTCCTTACTGCACAGATGTAGCCAGAGTGGTCAATGCGCCCATCTTTCACGTGAATGCTGATGACGCCGAATCTGTTGTCTACGTTTCTCGCATCGCTGCTGAATGGCGTAAAACATTCAAAAAGGATGTCGTCATTGATTTGGTATCCTTTTGCTCTTTTCTTTTTTCAGGTGGACGAACATTTTGTAACTAGGCAGTTACTCTAATAACTCGTAGCTTTGAAAATATTTTGACTTCATTATTTAAGTTAAAATATATTTCATATGAATAATTTAGCTGATTTAATTTGTACTCTCGTATTATTAGTACATTACAGTTTTAAAATTAACCACAATTTCGATAATTTTTCGTTATGGCTAATATCGATTACGATAATTATCTCAAATTGTTTAAACTTAACCGATAAAGATAACGATTTGTAATTTTTTTGTTATGATATTTTACTGTCAAATTGGAAAAATTTATTAAAATGGAACTGATTTCTATAAATTAAATATAATCTAGAATAAGTCAAAAAATTTTACAAGTTTGTTTTACCAATAAAAAAAATATTTTTATTCCACACAACAATAATAATAATAATCTTTCAACATTTTTTCAAAGGTATTTGCTATTAACTTGGAATGCTACATTTTAATTATAATTTCATTTTTCTTATTAAATTGAAATTGAAGTTTCGAAATATTTCAACGAGAGTGAAGAGGATCTCCAAGTACTTCATAGATGTCCTTATTTTTGAATGGTTTGTCATGAGAACCATTCCATTATTCAATATTTAAAATCGCTAAATAAATATTTTCCAATATGTTTTGTTTTTTTACTTTATTATGTTATGTTCTTGGTTTAAGTTTAAAGTGGCACCCTGTGTGCTAACGGGGGGAACTCCTTATATCTTAAAACTCTTTACTCTGGCTCCTACTTTAAAAGATATAACTTTATTTCATGAAAATAGTATGCATAAATTGGAAATACTGTCACCTAAGTGGGCGTTTCTTTAAAGTAATATCGCTTAGAGGGCGTTTCTTTGAAAGAATTTTGTTTGGAGGCCGTTTCTTTGAAAAATGTCTTAAAAATCAGGGCTTGAGTATGAAAATTTTGGGAAACACTGCTCTAAGTCCCTTTTTTTGAATACTACATACTAAAAGTTTATTTCAAAGGACTCACACAAAATCTTTACGAAGGTTATATATAAAATAATCGTAAAAATGAGTTTATCAGTGCGATGGTAAAGGAGAAAATGAAAGCAAATAGTGAAAAGCAATGTGCCAGGCATAAATTATTAGGGTGTTGCAAACACTTACACACATATCAGGTCAGGGTGTTAACTAGATCTTATACTGGTCGTCAGACGTCGCCTTCTCGATTGAGGCTAGCAATGCATTTTATTATAGTTAGTCAATTTTTTTAAATTAACTACACCTTATAGTAGTTAATTAGATAAAATACATTGTTTTTGTTGTTTTAAAAATTAAGTTATGTTAAAGCGCGAATCTTAAAATAAAAAAAACTAATTTATTTGTACTTCATCTCCCAATCTCGATATGACCACCCCGATGAGAAATTTGTGGTTAACACACTACATATGTAATATCTGATGTACTCTTACGAAGAATTTTGTCCCTTAGACGATGTGTGTAAGAAGTGTGATGTGCTATGCGACTAATCTAATCTGTGATAATAACTCTTTCTTCTGTACCTGTGCTTGATTCAGCGCTAATGGATAAATATTGGCTTCCATTTATTTCTTAATTAAAAACATAATTTTTGCCCTAGAGATATGTCAAAATTTTATTTGAGTTTTTGAAGCAGAGGGCAAAACTCAAAAAAATTTGACACTATTGAAAAAGATTCTAATTTTTGGTTTTGAAATCTATATTTTTTAATTAAAAAATTAATCTATGAATAATTTGGTAGAGTATGATTTATTTAGTTACCGTTATTGTATCTCATCAGTGAATAATAATCTGCCGACAATAAATGATAAGTGTATACAAGATACTTAAAATGCTCTATTATAAAAAATATGTAGAGACTAAATACTTCTTTGATGATAATGATGAACAGCGTAAGAAAAATGTGGGAAATGTGCCCTGGTTCTGAGTATATATTTACATTTGCCATCTTTACGATATAATTCGTCACTCATTGGATTCGTAAAAAAAAACGAATTATTCAAGCTTTTGGAGTCGGTAAACAATACCTGTGTCCACCTTCTTTAAAAGAAAGTATATGTTTCTTTGTTTAATCACTGTTTCAGTACTCCAACTTCTTTTTCATTTTAACATTTCTAGGTTAGGCTGACAGCAAAAATTCCTGGCTACTAGCTTGATAAAATGCCCCGCTCTAATTCCAAAGCACCGATTTGTTTGACGCGAAAAACAAAATGTTTACTTATGATTGCGATTTATATAATTAATTGTTAACTTTATAAAATTGAAAGAATAAATTAGATTAGAAAATCACGAATTCAGAAGATGACAGGTGATGAGTGAATAGAGAGAAAAATAAAATAATGCATGTTTGCGTCATAAAAATCAGCCAATCAAAAACACACTTGAAAGCTATCTTTCAAGTCGACTTATGTTGTAAAGCAGAAATGTCAATCATTCTGAGAGTAATGAACAATTTGTAAAGACGAGCTTTCGTTAATCTGTGTTACTTCGTTAAACGAGGTATGCCCATATGGGTATTTCTAGGCTTAACAACAAATTTTGGAATTTCTCATAAAACCCTATATATATGTCTAAATTAGTGCCCTATTAGACAATACTCACAACAACAATATCTTTTCACCAACTTCATTTCTGTTATTAAATTGTTTCTCATCCAAGATAAGTAAGGTGAAGAACTTAATGTGTCATCTTGTTTGTTGCAGTAGCCATCAAGTCTTTTTCGTTAAAGTTTTTTTAACTTTCCATCTACCAATTATAGCGAAATAGTAAAATCGTTTATATAGTTAAAAAATTGAGCTTGATGATGTAATTAATTAATCAATCAAGTTTTGTGTAACATTTTTATTTGTCAAAGCTTCATAATATTTACGTCATTAATTCTATTATAGATATAAAAAGATTGAGAACTCTGTGATTAGTAATCAACTAAATCTACCAAAAAATATTATTTTGCAAAGCATGTATCTGTATACCATTTTAAGCGTATCATCTTCACACTAGAAATAACTTTTCTTTACACTCAGGGAAATGAAATTAATGTGTCTTTTAATCAGATTGGCTATCGCCTGCATGGACATAACGAAGTCGACGAGCCTAGCTTCACGCAGCCATTGATGTATCAGAGGATCAAAGCACACAAACGACAACCTGACATTTACACTGAACAATTAATCAAAGAAAAAGTCATCAAACCAGAAGACATACAAGTTCATTTTTCTCTTTACCTTCAAATTAAGTTTTTATTGAGTTGATGAACAACTTTTCCCTTGAATAAAGCAATATATTTTTCAAGTATTATGTGCGTAAAAGTTTATCCTTTGTAAAGTTTTTTAATTTTCATGTGTTTCCTTTAATACGGGTAAAAAAGGAGCTCACATGACTTATATTCAGTTTTTTGTTACTCATAATTTTTTTTTCGCTGGGATGATATATCCTTTTTTTTCATCTGTAATCTGACCAATTTTTCTTCGATTTTTCCATTTTGATATTAAGCAACTTATGGAAAATCTTGTTTGTAGAGGAATCACAATTTGCACTATAGGAAAAAAAAATCTATTATGCTTTTCCAAATTATTTAGTTTTTTTAAAATCGTTTTCCAAATTACTACACTAAATACATAATTGCCTTAATCAGCGATTTAAAAATCAGATATTTTTCATAATGATGAAGTTTATTTTGTCGCAGGAGCATATTTAGAAAAATTCTTATTTGGAAAGGCCCATTTGTGCGCTTACCGATATACTCTGCCTAAAATTTAATTTTTGGACAAGAACTTATTAGACTAAAATATTCTGTTTTCTTTTGCAATGTAATTTTATATATCCAAAGCAGACGCTTTTCCTTTCTCAGGACACACGTATTGCATTCATCCTCAAATGGTTAACAGTTCTACTCTTTCTGTACGCACGCATGTCTCTCTGTTTTTATTTCTAAAGTTTTATCATGATCTTTGTTTCTTATTTTGATTTCTCATACTCCGCTTTACGAGTAGGTTTTCACATGATAAATTTATCTATTGTTTTACTTCTATATTATTACAAAAGATTGTTTCCCTATTTTATTTTTTAATTTGTAAATTTCAATTTCTTTAGATGATGATGGTGCCCGTAACGGAGGGAGGCAAGTGTGCCACAGCAGGCTATGTGGCTGTATTTAGCACAAAAGACATTGCTTGATATAGTGTCAATGAGGAGATGTTTTAGAAATAGTAGTAGGACTTCATCTCAATTCATTTCTCTCCACCTAACACTGTATTTGTGTAGTGGAAAGTAATTTGTTATTTGATACAACAAATTTTTATGATATTTCTTGCAAAGAAGTTAGGACCATTATTTTTTCTAAATCTTCCTCCCTGACAGGCTCCGATCTAAAAAACATCTGTCGGTTTAAATTAGAGAAACATACAAAAATTATATAAAAGCCCTCTTTTCCAATTAATTTTTTTTCATACTGGTGTTTTTGTCTTATTTTTTACGGCTGGATGTTCAAAATTTTAAGATAAAATTGGTTATGATATGACTGAAGTATATTGCGATTAAAAACTTTAACATATGTGCCTGTATGTGCATTTTATACATTCATACTTGATTTAGAAGGAGAAGACGAAGTATAAGAAAATTTGTGAAGAAGCTTATGAAAGAACGAAAAATACCGACAGAGTAAAGCATACCGACTGGCTAGACTCGCCTTGGGGAGGTATATACGTCTACACTTATTTTATCATCATCATCATCATAATCACCACATTTTCGTCAACACTGGCGTATTCAAGAAAAGGAGCATTGGGCCATAGCCCCCGACTTTCTTAAAATGAGTATCTATCTTTCATATTTGTTTGCCTTCCATTTTATTTAGAGTAGTCTAAGTAGATACATATATATATATTTAATAGAAATTCAATGTAGGAATTACCTTTTAAAAGTCGTCTAAAATTTTTAACACCACTTTAAAATTATATCTTTATCTTTATATTATTATCATGGTTAGAATTTAGGAGGCATTTCCATTTATTGTATTTTATTTTGATGAAATGATGTAAAATTAAAGGAGCCATTTTGAATTGGACAATTAATAACTATAATAACTATTTAGTTTCATAATGCATATAATGAATATATTACAAGAGTATTTTTAAAATGGAAGAAAATGTTTTTATAAATCAAATTCCGTATGTGCCTCCTCATTCATACATTAAAATGCGGAAAATTGCTCATTTGTTATATAATCAGGTGTGTCTTAACCTGAATGGGAGGCACATATGGAATTTCATTTATAAAAACATTTTCTTCCATTTTAAAAACCTCTTGTAATATATTCATGATATGCATTATGAAACTAAATAGTTATCTTAGATTTAAGCGTAGAATTCATTTTTTCAATCCTTCTTTTTATGATTTACAATATGCAAAAAAGAGAAGAAGAAGAATATCTACTTTTTAACCCTTTGAGGACCAGTGGGTCACCAGTGACCCAAGAAATGAAAATCGTCTGCTTTGAATATATAAAATTCCATTTAAAAAGAAAGCTCTTTTTTAGAAGTGTAAGGACATGACCGCTTGTTTTTATCATTTTTCTATACATTTTATCTCTAACAATCTTAGATTTTAAAATTTATGGCTACCAATGCAGAATTTGCAAATCGGGAGGGAAGTATAATTAAAAGATGAAGGGTTCTGTCGAAACTTACAACATATGGTTTGTATGAATAAAAATCAATCACATTTCATAGCAATAAACAAAACATCCACGCTAATTTTTATAAGATTTTTATTATTATTATTTTTGAGTTTAGAAAAAAGAATTTTAAAAGCTTTTCCAATCTCTGTAGATTTTTTGAAGAATTCATTTTTACATAAATCTAATTTCACTTCATTATTAAGATTTTTTATAATAATTTTTGGATTAAATGCCGGGTTTTTATTAACGATAAAAGATCTTTAACTTTTTCCACGAAGGATTCCCTTGAAATTTCTAAAGACATGAAATTTAAGAGTATTCTTAGTAGTTATTAAATTAGCTTCATTAGAAAAATCCTTGAAGGAATGAGACTCATCAGGAACATCAAACTTTAGTTTAAGAAATTCAGGGGATTTTTTAACAGCATCCGAATATGAGATAGCTTTAGTTTGGGAATTAACCAAACGAATAATACCAAATAAAATTTCGTTTCTAATCGATTTCCCTTTGTAATTGATTTTATTTCGGATTGAATTTTTTTAATATTATTATTCAGTAATGGAAGTTTTGCATTAATGCAGTTTTAATTGGGGTGAGTTATGGGGAAGGCGCCAAAAATTCAACGCTGCCTCTTCTTTCGACGCTTTTGTTGGAATATGTTGCATCAAGATAAGCACTTGCATTGTAGAGACATTTTTTGCATCCGCCGATGCGGATGTGAGGATTATTTTGTTGGGGATACAAATATCATAATTGCTATTCTAAACAAATGCACTTTTTATACTTTTTAAAAATTGAGAGAGAAGATGTCAATGTACATATGTGTTATCATAAAGAAGTGCTTATCATAAAAATTTTGGATAAAGTAGAAATTGGAAAATTCCGAACAAAACTGTTTGAAAATTGCGGATTTGAATGTTATTGCCTTGAAACTTAAATGATCCGTGGATGAGGCTGTTAAGGATGTTAAGAGGATGTACAAATTTTTGCTGATAATCCCCATTTGTGGAAGCGGATATCCGATACGTCTCTATTACAATGGGGTGGTAGTGTGACGTAGCTTCATTTCTTTAATGCTTAGAGCGACGCATTCGTTTAGTAGGTTTAGGTAAACGCCACCAGTCAAGTCGATTTTGAAGATTCCAATAGGTCCTCTTGTAGCAAATAATTGAAATATTTAGTTCATGATTGTTGAAGCTTTTTTTGGCGCGCACACACTCAGAAAATGAATTGTGGAATTCGGGCGCCATTTTATTTTTTATTAAAATTAAAAAAAATTAATCATAAAATAAGTTTAAAAATGTTTAAGATGTGTATTTTTGAAAATGTAATCTAAAGTGGAATTCATGAGTAGCAGTAGTCTAAAATTGTGCCTTACTTTAGATTACTCTATTCAAAAGTGGCAAAAATGCATAATGTTTCAACAGAGCTGAAGAGTAATCGAAATTTTGAATTATTCTTACTCCTCTGGAGGAAATTTTTTTTATAATCTTAAATTTTCTCTTACTTTGGAGTAAAAAATAATTTTTGTCATTGTCTTAAGAATCATCAAGCAAAATTTCAAATTTTAATTAAATGTAACTAATCAAATGATCTAACAGTAGCAATAAAAAAATTTATTTTATACTTAAAAAAACAAAAAGCTAAAATAGAATATATCAAAAATTAAATCAAACCATGTTAGTTCTTAAAAATAAGATGCATTCAACGAATCAATATGAGTAATGGAGTAACAAATATACTTCCTCATTCCTTAATCTAACTCTTACTCCTTGAAAATCCTCCTACTCCTCAAATCACGAGCACTAGTTTATAAAGAGGTCACGCACCGTATTTTGACAATACTGAGGCCCTCATGTGTCCACCGCGCTAGAATTTGAACAATACTGATTTAGCGTATCAAAGATGGTCCCCTCGTTCCATACACTGCTCGATCCAAAATCTTATGAACGCTAGATTTTCAAATTCATGATCTGAGCGTTGTCCCTATTTTTTCTGAGATTGGGAAATCTTTCCGTTTTTTGTTCTTCTCTTGTAGGACTGGTGGGTGTTTTTTATGGCCTTTAAGAAAGTTGTTTACCTCAACGTCTTAAATATTTCCATCTGTTTCAAATTGATCTGGTGAAAGCAAGAGTGCCTCACGTTGGAGGGCATTTCTGAAAGTGTATTTCTATTCAATGATGTTTTCTTACTTTCCCCGCGATTTCATTACAAAATTTCCTTCTTTTAACAAAGGTTATTTGAGCTATGTTATTTGCACTTTACTTAAAATATTCCACTACTGAGTTATCGAGGAGTGAGTACATTTTTTCAACACTGTCTGTATGCATATTGTATATATAATGTTCATTTGGCTCGTGCTATATATCATATTTAAGGTGTCAAACATGTGGAAATTTTATTTTGTTTTAAACTTTATACAATTTACGACTGCATGTAATAAAATATCTAATTTTTTTTGAAAATTCATATTCCTAATGAATGCGCAAATTTATCAAAAATTGACAAGATCTTTTACTTTTAAGATCAAAATATTTTATATTAAATTTCATAATTTAAGATCTTTGTAATCAATTGGAAAGGAAGAATTCTAAAAAATAATGCCTATATATTTGAAATTATAATAATTATTCAAATATTAAATAAAATCTTCCATATTTCTCTCAATTTAATTTTCAAAAGCTTCGCCTTAGCCATCTTGAAGGATTATGTCTTTTAATTCTATTACTCTCCTCAGTCTCACCAAATACTCTCATTTTGATTGGTATGTCAATTTCACTGCATTAACCATTTAGGATTTTTCCGCGGTAAAGATCCCTTGTACACTCCCAAGACGGGTGTTGATGAGGAAACGATGGCACACATTGGAAGTTTGTTCTCCCACAAGCCAAAAGATTTCGTCATCCATCAAGGTTATTTCTTTTACCAAATATGAAATTTGATCAATCGTTAATTGATATAGAGTTTTATTTAATAAATATAACTATATTAGTCCAGGGCACACAATTTTTGACTTAGCTAAAAATGTAAAGTTTTTCCTATTAAAAAGACTCATTTTTTATTATATTGGATTAATAAAAAAATTGAAGTTTTGAGTAAAATAACTATAGTTTAATATTTAATATTCTTAGTTCTTTAGAAATAGTACTTATTTTTGAACTTTATGACCTTGAAGATTCAAAGAAAATAGATGAAAAATAGTTCAAACTAGTTTAAAATTCGTTCACAAAGACTTCTTTTTTTTTAAATATTTTTGACTTTATGGCTTTTATTCGCTCTGGAAGAAGTGTATCTTTGAAATTTTTTAAAGATGTTTTATTCGAAATCTTTATTTCTATATTTTCTTTACTTTATTTCAGCTTTTTATTCAAGCAAATCATTATAGACATTAAAAATTTGGAAATAAAAGGTAACGGTAAAAAGGTACCAGGAGGTGTTTTCATCCAGAATGCACAATTGCGCCGCGTGTATCGAACTATGGGGAAATCAGGCTTGATGCAATGAACCCAAGACGTTGAGTTATCAAAACCCAGTATCTAACCAACCTTACTCACACCTCTAATACTTAAATATACTAATAAAAGTGTGTAAATTCAAGTTTTGAATGATAATTACTAATTAAATATAAAGTAATCATTGAAAATATTTTAATTTTTAGTTTTCTAAAAATAGTTTTACACAAAATAAATTTGGGACTTTTTATTGACTTAGAATTTATTTGACTTCATTAACCTAAAAAATCCCAAAACCGGAAGAAAATATATTTCAAACTAGTTTAAAATTGGTTTACCATGACTTTTCGTTATTTTTAAAAAAAAAATTGATAAACAAATAAAATTTGTTATGGTAATTTTAAGAGATAAAGGCAGGAGACTGTTTCTTCACAGTAAAAAAAGATCTTATATGTGTGTTCACTCATGAATCTTTTTTTCCTATGAAGAAGGCAGTCTCTTGCCGAAACTGGTTACGATATTTTTTTATCTCTTTTAAACTACCTTATTAAATTTATCAAATTGGTATAGTTCATTCAAATTTGTAATAAGTAAAAATAAAGAGGAACATGCATTAAGATTACCTGCCAGTCATTGAAGGGGTGAACCTTTCCGCCACAATTGGTATCTGGTGAGCAATAAAATGAAAATCACCCGATTTTACTCACATAAGCATTCAATCAAAAAGAAATGCATACGATTAATTTTCGAAAAGCAACAACCCCAAGGTTAGGCAGAGAGATCTTTGGAAACTAATCGCGTGCTCATTTTTCTCTATCAGTTCATATTTTATTAAAGGATTGGTGAGAGTGCTGAAGCAAAGAGATGTCATGTGTCAATCTCGCACTGCTGATTGGGCACTGGGAGAAGCGTTTGCTATTGGTTCTCTTCTGAAAGAAGGCATTCACATTCGCCTAAGCGGTCAAGATGTGGAGAGAGGAACTTTTAGGTCAGTTGATAAGATATACATACGCATAAGGTTGAGCACACGAAGTAAATCTATTTATATAAAATAAAAATAAATCCGTGCGGTGTTTTCATCGAGGAAGCACAATTGCGCTGCTTACTTGATGCCGGATCGAACCCAAGGGATTAAGATTGGCTCTCGGATAACTGTCACTATATTATACTTTCAATTTATTTTTCATTTTTCTAACTGAAGCACGTTTGACTGTAACTACGTTGATATTTTTAGCTTTAGAGATTTTATTTCATTTACGTGATTTTAATGTGATGTAAACTTATTAATGATATCCAAGTAAAAGATTTTGCGAGGACATCTGTCTGCTATAGTAAATGCTACTTTTTTAAACTTCTTGAATCTTGATAAAGGCCGTAAGTTCGAAATATTGATTTATTCCCCTCTATTGTAAAGTCGAGATAACCAAGATTATTTCTTTCTTTTACAATTCTTTTTGGTAGGTGATGCAAAAGAGGAAAATTTTTTAGCCAAAGTATTTGTAGATTCAGGTTTTATAGTCAGTACTTCAACAACTGTATAATGATGAAGTTATAGAACAAATATTAATTTTATAATTTGTCAAATTTTAATCCCCCCTTCCCCCTTGCCAAATTATCTGCCTCAAAATTTGCATTAAAAAAATGTTGCATTCAAATATAATGCCAAAGATCTTCAAATTTCTTCTTTATCAGTGTTCTGTTAAGACCACTAAAGACAACCTTTAATAAATATAATACTTTTTATAGAGTTATACAACGTGCTACTTTATTTTTATACTTAAATAAATATATCCAGCTAGAGTCTGTCGATTTGTGGTCTCAAATTTTTCCTTCCTGCCTAGGAACTATTAACCTCCTCTCCTTCCGTTTGAGAACCTATATATGCTACTATATATGAACTATCAACACTACGTGACCTAATCTTCCCTCACTGAAACTGTTTTTATTTTAACATTCATTAGAAGACCTCAATGAATATTCTTTTATTAAAAATATATGACTGGAGCATCTTTTAATTTAAACTTGTCTTTTTATAGTCTTTTTTTGTTACGTTTTAAATGAATTATTTTTTCTAATTTTTTTACTTTTTTCTTTTTCCAGTCACAGACATCACATTCTCCATCATCAACAAATAGATAAGTACACATACAATCCTTTACAAAATCTTTGGAAGGATCAAGCTATTTACACCGTTTGCAACAGTTCTCTTTCTGAGTATGGAGTTTTAGGTATTATTATTATTAGCATCTTTTTTTGCTTCTATTAGGATGCTGGATTATCCCTTTGTCGGGACTAGCCTTTTATCAGATTAAAAAAGCCCCACTAGCTGACCATCTCATTTTAAAAGTAGAGTTTTCCCTAAATCAGCACAAGTTGGTTAATACTGAAAACCCGTTTCTTGTGCTTTACACTGCAAGAAGCATCTACATTATTCATTGAAGCCACGGCTAAACATCTCTTAACAGATTAAAATGACTGTTGGACTAGTTATCTTCACTTGTATAGCCTTTATCGAGTATTGTGAATCCAATTCTAAACATATTTCTTGCCATATTGCCTCTAAGTTTAGGAAAATGGCTATCGATTCTTTCATTGTTAATTCATATTATAATTATTTATTAATACTTCAGCAAAATATACAGGCATTTGAAATGAGTCTGTAACTCAAAGTGTTTGAAGCAAGTTGTCTATGTCATTTCGCTATAACTGTGCTTTTATAAGCAAAAAATATAGCCTTTGGTGTACTATTTCAAAACAAAATGATTGGCTATATTATTGGAAACCAATTTTACTGTAATTATTTCTCAATTGTCTCATTTCAAGGATTTGAATTGGGCTATTCCTTGAATAATCCTTACTCTTTGATCATTTGGGAAGCTCAATTTGGAGATTTCAACAACACAGCCCAGTGCATCATAGATCAGTTCATTGCTTCTGGCCAATCAAAGTGGGTCCGTCAAAGCAACATCACTCTTCTCCTACCTCACGGATATGAGGGCATGGGACCCGAACATTCTAGTGCGAGAATAGAGCGCTTCTTACAACAATGCAATGATGACCCCAATCACTTCCCGGTAAGCTACCGTATTATGACTTTTTAAACTTTGTTATCCTACTTATCGAACTAAGAGAAAAATTAACCGCGACGGATTGCAGAAATGTCAAGGTGTCGGGTTTTTTCAATTGAGCATATCTCTGAGTTTTATAGTATTGCCTATAAAGCTTCAAAGAACATAATAAGAAGATACAAAAATTAGTGATTTTTCAATAAAAAAAGGTAAAAAAAATTAATCATGAAATAAAAAGTTTTATCGAAGAAAAATTGCATAGGATTCATTAATCCTATTTTAATTACATTAAGAGTTTAATTTTTTGGAAGAGTCTGAACTTAATATTTTCACTGAAACCATCAGGCGAACAATTATTATTTATTTCAGAATTACACCTAAAATACATCTAGTTTTAGAAAATGTGATTAATGAAAGATCACTCAGTTTAAGGAAATTAGAATTACTCACTTCATCTGATCCCAATAATAAAAATGATATCCTTATTGATTAAGGTCGTTTTAGCTGGTACATCAACAGCCCATTAAAATTTCGGATGAAATGTTCCTAATGGACAATGCAAAAGTGCACCACGTAAAAAACGTTTTGATAAAAAAAATTAAAGAAATATAAAAATTTACGTTTCCAATTTCCATCCATATATGTATGTTAAGTCTCTGTAGATATTCTTTTTTAAAACTCGAAGCCTGCAAAATAATACCAAAAAAACTAATGATTTGATTGATGCTTCAATTTCATTCACTTCTTGCTTCATAAATTTGAGGAAGAAGAAATTTATTGCAATTAAAAAGTTTTTAAATAAATGAATATTCATTGGAAAGATTTTTAAATGGCTCTTTATACTTCATATAGGAGTTAACGTAGAAGTTTTGAAAGAAATTCTGATCGCTTTTATGAGGAAACCAGCATTTTTAATTGCCCAAAAATCAATTTTGATTGAGCCAAATTTTTAGAAATACAGTAGACTCTCAATATTATGCCCACCGTTGGGACTAGCTTCAAGTGGTCGTAATAGAGAGATGGTCTCAAAAGAGAGAGTGACTAAAAAAGTATGCAATTTGAAATTTTTTGATTATTAAATAAACAATAAAAACTAGAAAATCATTTATTTTCAGTTAAAGAAATTTGTAATTAATGTCTGATTAGAGTCTTACGCTCTATATTTTTTTTTCGAATAACTTCAATTATTCTATCAATGTCTTCCAAAGACTCATTCACGTTTTTTTCTTGTAACAACCTTTTGAAGTCTATTGCAGTTGATAATCCTTTATGCAGTGTTTAAATTGTTAAATTTGGTTGAAATTCTTCTCTTCGGATTTCATCTGATAGATATTCCATTTCATTAGCTTGTATTGGGAGACAGGAAAAGCAATTCAACATTGCTCTTTTCCAAACGAGGATTTGAAGGGCAATTGTCAAGTATTAATAAAACGTGTCTTTCTTGCGTTTTCATGCGTTTGTTGAAAGATTTTGCCCAGTCGGTAAATATACATGTAGTCATCCACGCAATTGGTCTGTTGATTTTTTGAAGCACCTTGGGTTTTGACTCTTTCAAATATAAACTGTTTTCTCAAAAGTGCCAATTTGATTAACACAAAGCTTTTAAAATGTACTTATATTTCAGCTTCTAAAGTAGATTCTTTTTAAATTATATGAAAACTGTTCCATTTTAAACTAAAAATACTTTCATACATCATAAATATCCAAAAAGTAAAATGTTCAATTCTATTTACTTTGGATAATAATAATTAGGAAAAGAGAGATAATTTTGCAATGCATTTTTTTATACTTTTTTTGATGTACATATTTTTTATTTATTTATTTGGAAAGTCGAAAACGCCGACATTCATCGAGCAGCAGTTGAACGACATCAATTGGATTTGCGCAAACTGCACTACCCCTGCCAATTTATTTCACATTTTGCGCAGGCAAATTGCTCTACCTTTTCGCAAACCGGTACTCTTTTTTTCTTTCTCCTTCACACTTCTTTTCCTAGTGGATGAAAATGGTCTGCTTTAAATATACCATTTTTGGTGCTATTTTGTCTTTTTGTAATTCTAACTAAATATTCACATGTATTTTTTGAAATAATATTAAAAGCCAATTAAAAAGATATTGCTAATTTCTGTTAAAAATTTAATCCTAAAGTAATGTTAAAATGTAAGTCAGATAGAATTGCAAACGGACAAAATAGAACTAAAAATGGTATATTTAAAGCAGACCATTTTGATTTCTTGGCACACTGGTGCTAGACTAGTCTTAAGATGATTAACTTCTATAACGTCAGAGAATGAATCTGGAAAATTAAAAGATTTTGTCTTCCTAATTTTCATGTTACCCTAACACACATGAAAGAGGGAAGATGATTGTTTTTAAAAATTTTGGTCTTTAAACGATTAAAATATTATAGCAAAGGAATGTTACTTTTGATACTTCAATCTTCATTACCAGATTTCTTTTTTTAATTCAAAGAGGGGTCTTGTTATAGCAGATCTAAAACTTGTGTACAGTTGAATGATTATTATCTTTTGGAAAATATATGTGTTCGTCTCAGAAATGATATTTTATTGCGCTTATTCTCAAAATATTTGTTGATGTCCTTGATTTTGTCAGGGAAGATAAAAACAATTTTATTTCGAAATTTGCACAGTAAAATGACTACGATGTCACATATATTGCAATCATAATATGAAAAAGTTGACTTCTATCTCCAATCTGAGTTTCAGTATCTCGAGTCAGTAGTTGTTAATCCTTTAAGGATCAGAATTTTAAACTCTAATCAATGGAATTTAACACACTAAAACCTCCAATAATAATGAACACTTCTCAACCTTGAACACTTTTTAGAGTTTCAATGGCGCTTTCTTATTTTATATTTAGTAAACCTCCAATTATTATCGAACACCATCTTCTGCAGTGGGCCACTATCTCCCCGAGAACATGAAATAGCCTCTGTATAATGAACAAACAACAAGTTTATAGAGATAAGAAAAATAAATTCATCAAGTTAGACAAGTGACGCTTATCGAAAGAAATTAGTAAATACGGAAATGATTAATTTCTGTATAATATGTAACATATCAATTCAATTGACACAATAATGTCACTATTATCAGAGACACGAGAGAAGAGAATGCGGGGCGTATAAAAGTATTTATTTGTATTATTGACCGATGAAAATCAACCAACTTTGTTTATTCTGTATAACTACTGCAAAATGTGCCTTTTATTTTTGTCGTTCAATTATGCGTTTTAACTTGTAAATCCTTTACAAAATATCTTCTAAGCCAGTTAACCTTGATCTAAATGCCAAATTAAAAGGTATGCCGTATTCTCAACAACTTTGTTAAAGAGCTTTAGCTAAAAAATTCAATATTTCAGTAGGAGAAGTGAAAAGTGATGCTATTTTGATGAAAAAAATGAAATCAATTTCAATTCACGCAATAAACGATTGCAAAAATGATGGTGGAAGTGATATGACGTGGCAGTGCTTTGTTTCGTCTAGTGCCAAATGTGCTCCAATAACGTCATCGTTGCTTCAAACTAAAGCATATTAAGTAAAAATAGAAAAATGTAAAGCTTCTTGATGGATGGATAGTTGATTGGTTAGAAAAGTATAGACAGCGCTTCAATATAAAATTCAAGATTTTAAGTGGTCAGAGCGCTAATGTTAATATCTTGAAACTCAAGAATGTTTTAGGATTTAGTCTGGAATAAGGAATCTTTTAATTGTCAAAATTGAGCTCTATATAGTGAAGACCTCCATATAATGAACTCTTTTTGAGTCCCATAAGGAGGTTTTACTGTAGTAGAAGATTTTCATTTTTTAGGGCACCGTCCTCTACTAAAGTCTAAATGGTTAAAGAGTAAATTCGAAGGTAGTAATAATTTTTACTTTGAATGCATACCGTAATAAAAGAGGTCTATTCAAAATTATAAATTGGATAATAAAGTTGTACACCGTTTGCACTAGGACTTTCTTTCTCAGTCACTACTTTACTATTTCAATTATCTCAGTATCCATATCTATCAATTTACTCCCACAAAATCAGATTAAAAATCACAGGTGTAACTAAAAAATTCAGAGAATCAGAATCATCATCCTGAATCGGATCCAAATCTGATCTAAATAAGGACACTTTGCATGTCGTGTAAACACTTTCAGCCTTCACCAAAATCTATTATTTTTTGCTTTTTGTATAGCTAATTTTGAAACAATTTTTAGAATGTAGTTAAAATATTTTGAAATTATATATAAAAAAAGAGGTATATTCCAAATATTTTTAAAAAGTTTGTTTTCCACCCCACAGGCAATACTTCGTTGAAGACTTAAATATCATTCTAAAGAGTTTCATTGGTTAAAGCTTATTTTTCTGATTATTATTTGGATTATCATCATTAGCTTTGCTCCTACAATTTTTATAATCATAAAAGTTTAATTTTACATAGAATAACGATTTTTTTGTTTTTATTTCAATTGACATGAGTTTTATTGAAAACAGTTATTGGTTCCATCTATAGAAACATGCAATATGCACTTTTTGTTTTATAACTGCTAAAATTTCAGTTCATATAATCTTTTTGCCAAACAATTGAGTGAGAGTGATAATCGAAGCTAAAGCTACGCATTTTTAACGAAACTGGTGCATGCCTTTTTCAGTTTCAGATCTTGAAACTACAAAATTTAGTCAAGGCCATTTAAAATAAAGAAAATGAAAAATTCTTGCTGAATTATTTTTAATTTATATCCTTCTTACCATTTTTTTTAATTCTTTTTATGTATTTTTTTGAACAGCTCATAATCTTCACTCCTAAAAGTTTGTTGAGGAATCCTAAAGCCAGGTCTAGTTGGGATGATATGCTTACAGGTATGTTCTTCCCTTCATCTCTATATATTTCTTTTGATATCTAATCCATGAACACATCCACACACAGGCACGTCCTTCACTAGGCTTATTCCAGATGCGGGATTAGCCAGTGAAAATCCTGACAACGTTTCTCGCTTGATCATCTGCTCTGGAAAAGTTTACTACGACATAGAAAAAGTGCGCGAGGAAAGAAGTAGAGAGAATGATATCGCTATTTCACGAATTGAGCAAGTACATCTTCTCTTTTCATTCCATTTTCCATAATAGACAGTAGATGGCTCCAGTTTTTATGATCATATAACACGTGTTCCTCTAGATTCGTTATGACGCACGTTTGTGTCTTCTAACCCATCATCCGTGTTATAAAGGATATACTGTGTATATATACTAGACACCAGTGCCAGATTTCGGGCTTAGCTTAAATGATGTGCTAGTGTAGTGTAACCGATGTTAATTTTGCCGCCTTTTTAAAGTTCTAATAACATTTTAAAACGCTCAAAAAAGAATAATACACGTGGTATATATCAGTGATTGATTTCCTGAGCGAGGGGATAATTGGGTGACGCCCCCTTTATTTTTGCGTTTGTTTATTTTCAAGGCTTTTTCATATAAACCAGTGGTTCTCAACCGCGAGCCTCATCCTTTTTTTAGGCCCACATAACAAAGTTGCAGGAAAAATTTATAAATTTCATATTAAAACAGTCAAAATTTCGCAAATATGTTGACTTATTATTTATGATTAATATGATTTATTAATTTTATGATATATATATGCAGCAATTTGGATTCAGTTTGAGTAACTAGAATAATATTTCAAAGTTAATTAAAAACGCTTTTTATAAAAACCGATTTTATGCTTTTGGTGCGGCCCTCTATTCCAAGGTTGGTTCTTAATTTGGCCCATTGTTAAAAAAGAGTTGAGAACCACCGATATAAACGATATTAAATTTAAGCCCGAACAGCCTCAAAGCTTGAGCACTCCCACCAAGTTTTTTTAGCTAAAAAAAATTCAATTACACTATTTTATAAGTCAAAATATGCAAAGCTTTGTTGTGTTTGTGTTAAAGGAATTGAATATCCCCCCTTCTATTTTATGGGGCTTAGACAGCAGCCCTTCCCTTATTCAGTGTCGCATTTAGAGGGGGCAATAATGGAGGAATTTTTGAGCAAAATGATGATACCTTGCAGAGTTCAATCAAGTTTGATTTTTTAAAGGAAGAGTTGTACTTCAAAACTTTGGTTGATGAGGACATTTTCCTTGTACCCATGAGATTGAATGCAACAAATAAACAAACAGACATATGAGCAACAGTATGAAACAAAGATGTAGAGATGAATTCATTTTTGCTTTATATTTTTATCCTTATTTCAAAAACTTGGCAACGAATATAATTATGAGTTTCCTTCTTTTTTCTATTTCGTCATAATTCAAGATGGTGATTTCGAGGATGCTATCGACAAGAGGTTTCTTATTTTGAACGCAGGATGCTTATACTAACTAATTTTTTGAAACTTAATTTTGGAAAATTTAAAAAAAATATGTATATAAAAAAAGAATTTTTTTTGGTAATTTGTTAGTTCAGAGGAAAGGTTAGGGAATTTGAAAAATGGAAACATTTTTTTTAAAGAAAAATTACAAAATTTTGAGGTATTGTTAAGGAATTCCGAGCAATGTTCCTATCCATAATTTTGCCAATTTCATGATATTTATTTACATTTTTCATGTAAGTATCCTCCTTATAATGTGCATGGCTGTTGCCTGGCCTCTTGACTTTTCTGTGCAACTGTTAATAATCATGAGTTGGGTAGGAATCAAGTGAGTCGCAGTGAACACTGAATATTAATTAGTCTTGCATTAAATTTGTTTATAACTAGCTGCTGACGGATAGATTATACATATATATATATATATGTATATACTACTCATTTAGATAAAAGCTAAAAAGATTTCACCTTTTGTTATTTGTTTCCTACTGTGATGATAGCAATGTTGCTTTTTAGTAGTTACGCACTGTCAGTCATGGTTTAAGCATCGCCACAAACCTGAATTGTAAAAGCTCACATCTAAAACTGCCATAAAGACTAATTACACTTAAAGAGAATAACATTTGCCTCTAACCACTTTAATACCTGCACATTTTTCATTTCATGGTGAAAGTAAATTGTACTGACCAAGTAGTAGAGGATTTACTTAAACAAGGTTTTATTAGAAATGTGATGTGTGATGTCTTCTACTGCATTCCCATGAAATTGCTTTTGAGCTACATCCTTTTTTTCTATAAACGCATGCCTGTTGTAACAACGTTTTTCTCCACCTCTCTTATTTTTGATTATTTCCCATGCCTAATCTGTTAAGAAGTGAGTAGATGATAAGCTAAAACAAAAATACTTAAAAAAAATCGCTTGCTACTTACATAAAATATTTTGGAATACTGTACATTATAATATCTTGGCATGGATTCAAAAGATGCTAGTTTATGTGATATTTTGATTAAAATAAAGGCATAAAACATGATATTTTTTTAAAAATGCAAAATATTTGTGAATGATGTGCTGATTTTAACTGTTGCACATTATTGTTTAATGCTTATAAAATGACTTTTCAAAATTCTTTTAGTTGGTTCATAGTAAGTATCCACGTGCCTCAAAAACACAGTTCATGTAAGGTTTTCCATTAGAGGCGGATGCGAATATCATACTTGCTATTGTTTGATTTTGAGAGAATATGTCACTGTATATGTGTTATCATAAAGAAATACTTATAAAAATTTTGGATAAAGTAAAAATTGAGAAATTTCCAAAAAAATCTTTGCAGTAAATTGAAAAAAGAAAAATATTTCAAAATTGTGGATAGGGAGGGATGTTATTGCGGATATTGAAGCTTAAATTATTATCCGCGGATGAGGATGTAAAAAAATTTTCGGATATCCGACATATCTCTTATTCGAGCTAGAAAGAGTCCTTGTGTTCTATTATTGTTTCTATTGAGTCCTTGTGTGTCGATTAATCAGTACTTATTTTTTTTCTATATATGCCGATATCAGCATTGTTAGCTCAAATTGCGTATAATCCAATTTTTAGTTTATTCTCATTAAAATGTAGCTATCCTTCCTAATTAAAAGTGTAGATAAAATAAAAAACTTATTTTGGATATAAATTTATATTCTTTTTTAACATCATCTCTCACTATAAACTTTATTATGTCAAGGGGACGAGCAAAATAGAGGTGAATGGAGGCGCAAAATAATGAGAGATTAGTTGCAATAGTGGTAAAAACCGGCTAAACCTCAGCGTGCTCTCTCACCTATTTGTATATCCTCTATTATATTTAACTATCATTTATTTTTGTCTATCCAGTTTTGCTTATCGATCTGAAAAATGTTTTCCAGTTAACAATAAACTTATTGTTGGAAAAGCGTGAAATTGTAACCGACAAATTTGAATAAAAAATAATTATTCGTGCTTCATTTCAGCTTTCTCCATTTCCGTTCGATTTGGTGGAGCAAGAGGCTAAGAAGTATGGAAATGCGGAGATTGTTTGGGTGCAGGAAGAACCAATGAACATGGGCGCGTGGTCATATGTTGAGCCACGCATCGCTACTGCTGTCAAAAAAGTCAGGAATAAGCGAAAAATCTCGTAAGTTTTCTTTTCCACTTCCATTCCTTTTGAAAGTCAACTCATGTAGGAAAAGAAGTGTACGAATAAAAAAAAATGAATTTCCGTTAAGCTGAGAGCTACACTTGAAAATGCAGGCGGATTATATGTCTCCTGGAGAATAAAACGCCATTAAAATTTATTCATCTTAGAGAAAAAAAAACATTTTTTTTATATTTATTTATGTTAGAAAAATAAAAGATCTTTCAAAATTAACTAACTAGCAAATTGAATTAACTGAATAACTAATTAACGGGTGCCCAGCACATTAAATCCAATTATTGTATTGTCAAGACACGACAAACCTGTTGTGTCAATGTTAAGAGAACAAACTAATAACTTCCAAGAAAGTTTTTTGAAAATTTAAGGCTATTTTGTTAAGATAATATCAAGATACACATATGTTGCGTATAATCGTGCATTTGAATGGCAGGGGATCAAAGAAAAGACACGCTTCGCGATAAAAATAGTCTTATCGCAGTTACTATGCATCCCTGGAACAGCTCATTTTCTCCGAGATAGCGAATCCCCGATTTCGAGTAAGCGTAGATTTTACCTTTTAAAATTGAGTCTTGCAGTCAGGACCTAGAAAAAACTTCCTTGAATTAAAAATAAAATATAGATACTATTTGTTTCCTGCTTTTCTTCTTAGCTTTCAGCTTAGTCATACCATTTATCCTATAGTTTATCGCTTCTAAAAATGATAATCTAAACATGGATGAAATTTTAATTAAGTTTCCCATTTTTAAAAACGCTCTAAAGTATTTTCTTCTGTAGAAGTAGGAAGTTTCCCAATTTCCTCGCTTTTCCAAAGTTATCACGTGACATTTAGCCACTCGTCATTTAACAACCACAATTACCTATCTCAATCCTTGTACAATTCTATATATATAGTTATTCAGCCAAAGTATGTTTTCCAAAAAAATTTTAAGCTAAATTTCCACATTTTTTAACTCCCTATAGGATATTTACATATAAGCAGATAAAATTTATTTAAATCATCCATGATGTATCAAATTTCCATTTTCAGTTATATTATTGCGATGAAAAGTCATGATGATGATGATGATGATAATGACAATGAAAAGTTGAGTGATGTAATGTATTGGTGATGATGTACCGAATAATGACTTGCATGATGAGTGATGAAATAATGTGACATAATGCTTTTGCTGATTTCCATCTTTTTAAAAAAAATTGGGAAAATATTTCGGATAGCTAGTAGCTACGGAAGTGCGCCTCCTGCCCATTTTGGCTTCGCAATATAAACTATACCGTAAACTCCCGATAATTGGAAGTCCTGGGGACCCATCAAATCATTTCGAGTTGAACGAAGCTGAAATTTCATTTAGTAAGATGTTCCCAATCTTGCTGAATGAATTCACTTTCGTCATGACTATTCTGGGATACTGTATATGCGCTAATTTAAGCTAGCAACACTTGAGAATGGGTTATTTTATATTTTGTAAAATAAAAGAAGAAGGAAAATATACAAAAATACAATAATTACATAGAAATAGTTAAAACTGAAATAAATCATGTCATAATAAATCAAAACAATATCTCAGTGCTGCAAATGGATACATCCGTGATTCATGACTTCTATTGACTTGCCATTGAAACTTAGCATTCAAAGCATCTGAAATATTTAGCAACACGATGCACAGCAATTCACACAGAACATTGAAAACTGTTGTTGAGAATAATTGAAGTTGACATCCAAAAATCAATTCAAGAATGAAGTTAGAATATGGTCCTGGATTTAGATAAACATTCCTCAATATTATTAAAGGTAAAGGTACAGTGAGTTGTTTTCATCGAGAAGACACAATTTCGCCACTTATATCGAACTATGAGGAAAGTAGACTTGATGCGGGATCCAACTTTACTCACGCCCACTTTATTTAAATTTACTTTATCCTACCCGAATCGAGTCCTTATAATTTTGTCTATTCCGACTATAGACTTCAATCCAAGACAGGAAATCTTAAAAGTGGAATGAGAAAGTAGAAAAAATATGACCTGATAAAGAATATTAGGACTGAAATGTTTAGAGCTGTGGTCCTCAACCTTTGATCATTTATCAAAATTTAATCTTCCCCACCCTCTCCAAAATTATCTGACCTAAAATTTGCAATTAATCATAACATAATACTGAAAATCTTCAATTTTTTCCGATCAATGTTTTGTCAAAACCACTAGAAACTTAAATAAAAAATGTTGATAGTTTTATCTCTCCTAATCTTTTCAGTTAGACTCCTCCATCTGAATAAATGCTTTCCCTCCCCTAGGAACTGTTAAATCTCCGCTCCCTCCCTCACAGCAAAAATAAGGAACATCTTCAAAGAAGCTAATATGGTGGCGCTAGTCTTTTAGTGTATCAATGCTAGTTTAAGTCGTGAGTCCAAGTTAAACTTTTTTTTACCGATTTACGCCCCCATTCTTTTTTCCAAAACCCTATTACAAGTTATCGTATTTTCTCCAGGAAAGTAGAGCGAACATCTTGCAAATTGTTAAGTCATTACATATACTCTACTTTGTATACCTTTCTTTCATCGTCTAAAAGAATATGCAGTAGCATATCGTTTTCGTTAGTTCACTTGAATTTTCATCCATTTCATAAGTTTAATATATTTCTTCAAAAACGAAACGGGCAAAAACAAAAACGACAAATCGCAGCCAGTTTTTCATCGGTAATTATTCTTCGATACTATTTCAAACTCTAATATAAAATCTAATGTATAAGGATCATTAACAACTTACTTTGAAAGTTGGGTAAAAATAGACAAAACACTTTTTAATCGATCTCATAGCAAGTTTTAAGTGACGTAAGCGATTTCTTCCTAATTACTTAATGTCGTAGCTTTTGTCGGGATGAAATGGATTAACTTCACCTTTTTTAATTACTCTTAACCCATTTCATCGCGAGGAAAGCAGGCGACGTTACTTAATTAGATATAAAAGTTTAGCTTAGAAAATCAAGAAATCGTGTGCGTCAATTAAAACTGACGAAGAGATAAAGCAGGCGATTACCTTTTTCACTTCTATGCAAGAAGGAAGAGAAGCTTTTATTCTAATTGCTATATTTATAATCCTTTGACTATTCAGAGGTATAGGAAGACCAACATCCGCTGCGCCATCGACCGGCAACAAATTCCAACATCTCAGCGAATTCTCGTCACTCATGGATGAAGCTATTCCCGATAAGTTCACGGAATTCGATCCATACGCCACATCCGCCCTGGAGTGAAGCTCATAATGTGTGGCGGTCTCGAAATACGCATTCGCAGTTTAAATTACTCGGTGTGCATGCTTTAATCTTTTCACAGTGCCTTAAAAAGTAGATAGATAAATAACGATTTATTTTAAACTAACGATCAATACTTATTATTTACATTCATTCATATTGATATCATATGCGATCTTTAGTGCGCCAATAAAGAAAGTGACTATTGCATAGCATTCTTTTGGTGTTCTTGTGTGTACGCTCTCGTGTGCAGGAACAAGTTGACTTTCTGCGAAATTCTCTTACATCCTGACTTCGAGTAAAGTTTCGTGTCTTGTGGAAAGTAGGATAGGGAGTCTGCCAAATCTTCGATCTCTGCATCTGGGACTTGCGCTTTCGTAACGTTAAATAGGGTTAAGTAATCGCGTATACACAATTTAACGTGTTTGCGTTCTAGAGGCAGAAATGGAATGAAGAAGTCAATGAGGTATCTGTCAATCAAAGAGCTTTGTCCTAGTCCGCCAGCCTTCACGTTGAAAGCAGACATCGCTATATTTTCATCAAAGTGTGGCAGCTTCATTTCTTCTCGCTGCTTTCCCTTTTGCCAAAATTCGAGTGCGATCTTGGTAATGGATGTGGCGCCGCTATTACTTATAAAAACGAAGATGCAGTGTTTGAAGCTTAAGCCGTCTACAAGTTCGTAAGAGTCGAGGTATGGCTTCAAAACTTCCAGAAGCTGAGAAGGCATTTTGTCCACTTCATCTAGTATGAAGAATTGATGAGGACACTCACTCACATTTCCCTTGATCCATCTTCTAATTTGGTCGCTGTATCGTGGAACGAAAGAAGCATGTGGAAAGTGGTGTGATGCGATCCAGAGGTGGACGTACTTGCTTCGCATCCCCAACTTGTAGAGACTTTTGGCCAAGATCTCACTCACGTAATTCTTTCCGCAGCCGGTCCAACCGTGCAAGGATAGGGCTAGTGCTTTGTTACTCTTGCTAGAGATTTGGTTGTGTCTATGCGCTAATATTGCCTTCGGCATAATTTCTACGACAATGTGCTGGCCATACAGTTTTGAGCGCAGTTCTTCATGGAAGAGAACACCTGGGTTGTCTGAATTGATCCAAGCGGAGTCACAACACTCAAATTTGCCAGTAGAGCATTTGATAACATCTTTGCCATAATAAAAAATGGAAGAAAGTGCTCCAATGCCCAGAGAAACTGTAGTAATCGTGATAGGATCAATTGAAGAGACACGACAGAAATACTGCAGAAGAATCAGCAAGAAAAGGCTTTTGGACATGAAAGTTAGTTGGAAACTCAAAGTTAATGGCGCAGAGGTCTAGAGGGTAAAGCATTGGTTATCGTGATTATTATCAATGCTCTGAGCATTCACGGCATTAACTGTGATATAAATAATATAAACAGGGGTATATGCTGTTGTTTTAACTAATTCATCGCTATATAGTATATATATATATAATTCATGTTAGTGAATGAATTAATCGACTTCCCATTGTCCAAACTTTAAAATAACCATGTTTCGTTTGTTGCACAACTTTTGCTGATTAATAATTACGGCATGTACTGGCGTATCATACGACTTTTCAAGACAATTTTCAATCTAAATTTGTAATTTACTAGAACTATTGTGAGTTAGAGCACAGATGGAGATATATAAAATACAGAAATAGGAAGTCTTTTAAAAATTTTGTTTGATATGGTGACTCCGACTCTAGTTTAATATATGATTAAAGCATCTATATTCGATTTCAGGAAACAGAAACAGTATATATACATGGTTTTATAAACTAAGGATGTTCCTGCCACCATGAAACACCAGAGCAATTAAAAACGCTCATTTTTGTTAGGAGCGAACTAAAACTGGGATTATAAGATTCTCATTGATAGACTAAATTCGTCTCAAACTTTGTTTTTTGACGTTTTGAGCTGTTTTTAGGCTTTGATGCTAGCTATAAAAATTGGAGTCAAATTTAAAGGAGTAAAATTATTTCAAATTCAAATATTTAATAGTTAAAACAAACTTGCTAAAATGCTGTGAATTTATTTTCAAAAAAAAGTTCAATTATTCCTTCCTTCCTTCATTGTGACTCTAAGATCACATTTAAATTATTCTTAAATCAGAGAAAAGTTGTTCCACACTTGAGGTTTGCGGGACCCACATATAAATTGCTGGCGTGGGTCATTTGTCCAAATCTTAGTGTGGTGCGGGTGTAGTTTCAATATTAGTACTACGTGTTAATGCTAGTTAACTTATAAAATTGCGAGTATTTACGAATAAATTCTTTAAAAAGCGTAAATTTATAAGGTCTTCACGATGAAACAAGTAATCGACAAAGATTTATTTAAGTTATAACGTGCTCTGTTAGATTTTCGGTGGTATACAAATATATCAAAAAGTATTGATTGAGGGATTGTGCGTATTTAATTGTATTGTGAGGTGACGTTTATTCAGAGTAAATCACTAATTATGTGTGCCAGCCAGGCATTGAAGATTGCGCTATCCTTCAACATTCCCCATATTTCTTTATTTGATCAAAATTAATAGAACACCAAAGACAGTCGTTATACAGTCAGCCACTTGCACAAAGTGAGGAATGCATAATTGAGTCAATTCTCCTCTTTCCAACATGGTGTTGTCATACTTTGCTGTTTTCATTCCCAGTTGTGACAATTGCTCTCTGAATTTATTTTACCATTTTCGTCCGGCTTCAAAACCGTGCACACATTTTTGAAGGAGCCACAGGGAATTTACATTAGCTTCCAATCGAGGTTTTAAGTAAACATTTCTTTCATCATCTTTAAAAAGTTTATACGTTATTTTGTCACCTCTTTCTGGTATACTTATCTTAGACTCTGGCTTTCCAGTTTCTTGGTTTGTTGTATCTTCATTGTGGTTAAACGGTTGATCGCCGTCATCTTGAACCTGTTAGAAGTCTTGTTCTATATTCGGGATTTGTCTTTCTTCTATTGACATCAATCTACAAGGGTGAACTCGTATATATGATCTTCCATGCTTTATTAGAAGCTGTTTGCCATTTTTTTGCAGGACCTTGCCAGATTGAAGAAGTTTCTTTTGTAGTAGACATTTCGACCAATACAATAAATCTGATCTACGTATGAACGTGTTTTCTTTGATAGAGCTCTTTTAAGTTATTCTGAAGATTCTTCTTTCAATACTTGTCTAGCTTTGTGAACTGCCTCCAAATTATCCCTAAGCAATTGGCTGTAAAATTGAGAATCGTTAGCTGGGAGTTGATGGAAATGGTAGGCTTGGATTTTTCCCAAACACCAATACATTTGGGCTAAAGCCATATACATTCGACAAAGCGTTTCTAGCAGCAACGTCCCAATGTATTGCAATATCCATGTTGATGCCTTCTCCCATCATGTTTTCAACGGTCTGTCAGCATATGATTGTTTTTTTCTATCAGACCATTGGACCAAGGAGATTCGGCTGCGGTGGTTTTGACAGTGATATTGAGCTTATTGCAAAGATCTCGAAATTCTTGATTGTTAAATTCACCTCCATTGTTTGATAGGAAGCATTGTGGAGTTTATTCAGAGTGCGTGAGCAAAGTGAACTTATCACACTAAATATGTGCGGTAGGGCAGGCATTGTACATTGCGATGCCCTTCAACAGTTCATTCATAGCTCATATCCGATTATATAAAGTCTAACATCAGTAAATGCATCACGCACAAAGACACTTTTATATCACCAAAGCTCCATTTACTTACTTATTTACACAAAGTACACTTTTCATTGCATATACAATGCATTATATTGAAGGCATTTTCCTACACGTTCTGTTGTTGGCCGTAATGTTTTATGCATGGTGATGCTGGGGAGCGCAACTTCAGTCTTGCTGGCCATCTTATTTCTGCAGGATCAGCTTTAAAAAGCCAAAACGTCCATGATATTCTATTTTAAAAGAGCGCTGTAAATAATAAAATTTGCTTTTAAATCTAACATCATAAAAATTCAATATATACATACAAACAAACTGTTTTTAATTGTGTTCTTTCTCTATCAAAATGAAATAAAGTTGGGCGATTGAAGGTTAAATTTGAAATTGCGGATCTTAAAATATTAAGTGTGAGGTGGTTGCGTGGTTTTTTGCGGGTGCAAAATAATTGCTGGTTGTATGTGTCAAAGATTGAAAAATGAAGTTAGTCTAATGTGATCTGTACCTCAAAAAAGAAGCTCGCATGATACAAGAAATTTATATGATGAAATGATGTTTTGGAAAGAATTTTAACTCTAGGAAAGCCAATTTTTCGTAGCTAAAAAGTCATTAGAAAAAATAAAGCAACTTTTTGCTATAAAATAGACCAAAACTTTATATTACCTTAAAAAATAAACATTAACTAGTTTGTGCATTATTATAAGTAAAACAGAGCTAAAGCTGCTTCTTTTCACACTTTATCTCAGGGGTTCCATAAAACACGTCTAGTCCATCGAGATAGAACATTGAATTATCTTACTTCACAAAATTTGAATAAATTTAAATGCTCAAAAATATTTAATGTGTGAAAAAACAGAGCATCTTAAAAAAATTTCTTTCTGACTGAAGAAAGTTGTGGGCTTCATGCCACTCCATGGCTTTTCTAGTGTCGGTCGCACATAATGCGAGATCACATAATATACACGAGTATATGTGGTAAGTCTTCTATGTATTTAGGTGCTTAGTTGTAAGCATTACTGGGCTTAACCAAAAAATGTGCTAGATCAAATTAATCGCATAGGCTTTCTTGCTTGACTTAAAATTTTATTCTTTGAAAATTTTATAAAGATACTAATTTTAAAAAATTTAAAATTTAGTGCTATTGGCAATTCTTTTCCGAACACTTTGCTACCGGATCTCTCGTTTCTAGAACAGTCCGCTACTACTAGACCATTTCGCTACCAGTGATTAGTTACTTACTTACCTACGGAAAAAATTAAATACTTAACTAAAGAAAAATTATTAACAAACCGAACCACACCGCCCATCAATTATCACATACACTTTTAGTGTTTTGATATTCAACATGACCGTTAGCAAAGCCTTTAGGAGCGAATTGCTCACTAGTAAACTGACCAGCCAACATTAAATATATAAGCAAAAGTTCATTTTCAAAGGCATAATAATTGGATGCCTTATTCTTGTGGAGTTTTGAAAGGCGCTAATAAAGATCCTGTAAAGTATGAAGTGTGAATTCAAGCTGTTCAAAAATTGAACTATCATTTCTAAAAGGAGTAGTTGAGTCTTTTGGAGAATTCTTTTCCAATCCACGTCACTGGTCTATTAGATGAAGTGCGATCATAACAACAACATTAAATTCTTGCTTATTTAATTTTACTCCAATGAATTATCTGAATGCATCACTCCTCTCAGCACAGACCATTTATATGGCCTTCGAAGACAGGTTAATGGAAAAAAATCTCCATATCCTTTGTTATGTCACAAAAATCTTGCAAAAAGAGAAACACCATGATGCTGTTGATAAAATCAAAAAGAGTAATACGAATATGACATTGAAAAATCCATTTTTCGGTTGTAAAAGATATTGAACCTCTTCAATAATAAATTCGCGACTTCAATCTTCCCTCAATGTTTTTTTGGACACTTATTTTATTTCAAGATTGGCTCAAAGCTCGGATGAGGTAAAATAGTCAAAATCAATTTCGAAAAGAAATATAGAAAATCTACTATTCGATCCAGCTGTTCTAAAAAAAATAGGACTAAACTACAAGATAGTTTTGATAACTTCAGATTATTTATAACACAAACACGAATTCTTTATATATATAATGCTACTAAATTGAGAATGCAAGAAAATAGTACGTACGTTTTGCCTAGAATTATACTTGAGGATAATGCAAGAGTTATTTAGAAGCCCAAACATCAAATCTCTTTACTTCATATCAAAAGTTTGAAGTCAGTGATCTATTAGCCTATTTTGATTGCACACTCCACATAAGAGACTCCAAAGACCAGTTCATTCATCTAAAGTACCTTTTTTTTCAGAAAAAGTAAGAACTCTTTTTGAAAGCGGCTATTTCAAGGGATTTGTTGATGAAAAGGGGAAATTGTAGAGATGAAATTTCTACCATAAAATACTTGAATGATTACTTTCATGCTATTTTTCAATATTGATAATAGACTGTAGATGAGCAGTTAGCCACATTTCGAAGATGCCAAATTAAAAAGTACGACCTTTTCAAACTTGACCGATACAGTATTAAAATATACCACTGCAATAATTCAACCAATTGTTATGTTTTGAAACCCGAAGTGTATGTTTCTGGTTCAGGGAATAGAAATTATTTTAGTGAGAAAAATAAGTTTAGTCATCTGCTCAAATGTTCCTAAGGGATCAGGTATTATGACGGATCATTTTTTACTTCATATAACTTATGTGAATGGGTGAGCAACAATGACTAATACACTTTGTGGTACAGTTAGGTCAAACAGAAGTTGTGTGCTTCACATAATTACAACCAATCATTTACAAAATCTACAACTTTCTGAGTGTGAAAGAAGATTTTTGTGTGCTACATATACATCCTTGACTACTTATATACTTTGTAAACACGCACATATTTTATCTAGTCAGCATTTAGGAGAAATGAAAACACTAGGATCATATGCTATCCCTGAATCAATCACCATTTATAATTATTTTAAAAGCGGGATTGATACAACAAATAAAATGCTTAGAGCTTGTTACAAAGCAAGTAGAAAGTGGCAAAAACTACTACCTTCTTACCAACTATCTGAATTGAAATTTCAATAATTTGGCGTTTAATAAAATAAGTATGCCTCCAAAGAGAAGAGCAATGCTTTGTGTAGAATAATCGAGTATCCTGTTATAGGAAAAAGAAAAAAAGGTCAACCTTTAAAAAGATGGAAAGCCAGAATGAAGGAGAAAATTGGTCTAAGGAATGTGATGCGAAAGATGCCGGGATTGTATTTCTTGTCATTATGTCATTGCGTTTAACAGTGCAACAAGGTACATCCTAGTTAATCTTCCAATCTTTTGTAACTTAATCCACAAAAAATACAAAGGACTCTTGAGCTATTCCGATCAAATGTGTTTTTATAATTAAGAAGTACTCTTTGAATTAATAAAAAACATTTAAAATAAATGAAAAAATTACTCTAAGATTTATATATAACTTGTGCAATAATAAATCTAAAAGAATGAAAAATGGAATTCGTATTTTGAAGTCCTTTTTAATATTTATGAATAAGCATTTATTGATTCTTTTTTAAAAAAATCTTTGATCAAATTTATCCCAAAAAAATTAGTTATTACTGTCAAAAGCTATCTAAAACTTTAATTATTTACAGTTGATCAAATTATCTTATTTAAAAATAAAAGTTTTAGCTATGACTAAAATTAAAAATTGTTAATCACTATTGATAGGGAAGAAATCAGTTATTGAGGTTTAATAAAGTTACAGATTTCACAAATTTATTTATACGCACATAAAACTTAAATATTAAATTAAAATAAGATAACTAAAATATCAAGAAAATAAGTCAGAAGGATTCTTTTTGGATTTTGTATTTTTTTCAGTGGGCAAAACCTTTTCTTTCATCTCTCTTTTCAGTTTGTTAATTTCTTTTATCTGATCATTTATTTTAGACTGCAAAGTAGTGACTGAGGTAGATCGCGAGTGTTCAATTTCACTTAACTTTTGTCGGTAATCCAGATCCTGGCGGTATGCATTAGCTAAAGCTTCAGCGATTTTTTTATCCTTTTCCATTAATTGCTTATCTTTTTCAGAGAGAAGCTTTTTCAAAGCGGAAACTTGTTCAGTCAAATTATTGATTGTTACAAGACTTTCGTTATTATTATCAACATCAAACATGGAAGAAGATTGCACTGAAGTTTCTAATTTTAAAAAAGGCTTTGAAGTATTTTCAGCTAGGAAAGTAGGAGGCTTTACAATTTCCTCATTTTTTCCATTTTCTTTGTTCAATCTCTTAATTTTTTCTTTTTCTTTAAAGCTATTGTCATTACAACTTAGTTCTATTTGCTTTTTAACTTCTTTTCGTGATTTTGAATTATTCTTTAGTTCATTTGAGGATACAATTTTTTTATAAGACCTTGCACATAACCAACACAGTTGCATATTCGAACTTGAAGATTTTTTATGATTAAAGGCAGATCTTTGCCTACATTGCTCGCATTTTTCTGGCATTCCATATTTTTTAAAAAACGAAGAACATCTTGCACACTTTGATCCTACAAAAGCAGCAATCAATTTACAATATTTACATGGAGAAGGATCCCCATATTTATTAACATTATGTACACAACATTGGCAAATATTATCTCGACTATCTTTAGAAGACAAAATAAACTCTTCCCTGCAATAAACACAATTTGTTTTCAATTTTTGACAGTTATTGCATAAATGATCGGTTTTTGAGAGATCGGAAAATGGGTAACGCTTATGACATTGAGTACAAGCAAAGAGACAAGCAGATTCATCAAGTTCCATAAATAAAAATGAACGAAGTCAAAACAATAAATTAGAAATATTTAATAGCTTTCAATTTTAATAGAAAAAATAAAAATATACTTTTAAATTTTGGACATTTTAAAATAATAAAAATAAATGAATCAAATAATAGATTAAAATAATCGTTATAAATAAAAATAAAAAAAATAAGGAATATATACTTATAAAAAATATAGGTGCGCCTACAATTTTAGTAAAAACCTTTTTTCACAAATAGTTCTTTACTGGAAACTTTATATTTGTCTTTTTTTGAAATTTTTTTTGTCTGATTGCTTTTATATTAAAATCCAATATTGATCACCTAAAGAGTTATTTAAATTTTATTCATCGTCACGATTTTTATGTTTTACTTGATTCCGACGTTTATATTTCATTTTTTATTAAAGCTTTAAATTGAGCTACTTTCATGAAAATATAGAATATCAAAAAGAAATTATCAGAATTTCATTTCTCTATCTGTTCGCCGTTATATAAAATGCAAGAATGAAAGTTTTTTAAATTCTGTAATAAAACGATGAAGTCTTTTGACGAAATTGAAATTATTATTTTATAAACATGTTTTAGAGGTAGGTAGGGTGAGACTTTTTACTCAAACAGATCAAAACAAATTCAGAATAAGTTAAATATGCATAGAAGAATTATTCTCAGCAAAAATAAATTATTAATTTTAAATTAAATTATAGAAAATCAAAAAATAATTTAAAACATTAAAATAATAACTTTTATTTTTTATTTTGTTGGTTAAATATCAAAGCACTTTCTCCTGTAAGTGGTCGCAATATGCTTAAGATGGTTAATCGCAGTTTTTGTGATTCAATAAATTTAATGAATTTTTATAATTAAAATTGTTTATATTATAAGATACATAATCAAATTCCTAAATAACTATCTTCAAAAGCCCATTCTTATCTTGCAACATAACAACAATACATACATCCAGAAACAAACTCACTCCACGCTGTGAGGGGGTAGCCTATCAGGTATCCTAATACTCATCAACCCCATTCTGAATTTCATCAACTCAAACTACTGAAAAATGTGTTTTGTTAGAAAAACTTGCTACTCTGATGATATCTTATTTATTTTCTCAAATACGCTACAACTAAACAACATCAATCACACTGCAAATCTAATGTCACAAATACAAACAATGGCCACCAACTACAAAGTCTCCTTTAACTTAGAGAAACTAAAATTTATTCATTTCACACGAAAAAAATACTCTACTACCAAACTAAACATATCAACATCACTCATTCCTGAATCACACGTAAAATAACTAGATGTTGTTATATATTTTAATTGCCACCTTAATGTACTAAATGTGTTACCTAATCAATGCCTTATTCTCTGATATTATTTCGCTCAATTATCACTCACGGCAGATTCAATTATAAACACGCACACATATATATATATATATATATATCTGCTGCTTCAATAAAATAAAATAGTAATTTAAGTTCTTAAATAAAATTGGTTTTTATTTTACCATAATTATAACAACTTAACTATTTCCTTTCCTACATGTCTCTTCAGACCGTTGCTCAGAAGTGAAGAATACCTAACTAGTCCTTGTAAGTTGGACTTGGATCCTGATCATCAAGATGTATGACAACAATACGAGCATTGGAAAAAAACTATGGAGATATTCTTTCAACTCCATAAAGTTTCTCAAGAAGCCAAGCTGTATGTTCTGACTTCTCATGTGAGCCCAAGGATATTCCAATACTTCTGCCATGTAACTACTTATGAAGGTTCTATTTTCTCCCTTGACAAAATGTTTGTTAAGAAATGCAATCGCATGGCTTTATGGTATTGTCTCTTCACGAGAAAGCAAACGCCAAGAGAGTCCCTCAACTCGTTTATACAAACCCTGAACCAGTTATCTCATGATTGCAAGTTTGAGAATAAATCTGCAGAGGAGAACAGGCAAGAAGCCCTGTGTGTCGCATTGATACATGGACTATCTTGTTCATTGATCAGAACCTAAATCTTTAAGATCAGCTTAAAAGATGCTTCTGATATTGCTGTTGCGCTAACAATGGCTGAAGAAGAAGCTGTCCGGTTTCAAAACACAACTTCTTTGAATACCATTGTATCTGCAAATGAAGATTTGTCTACTTCTGATGATGATAAATGTGCTTCAGTAGTACGTAAATGTTTTTTCTGTGATTTACGTTGGCATACTCGAAATAGATGTCCAGCTCGTAATGCTACATGTCACTGATGCAACAAAAAAGGCCGTTTCGCAAAAGTTTGTAGGTTCAAACTTCAAAGCAAAGAAAAATTCAAGTACAAATCTTCTGATGCATAAATCGTGTCGTGTAATTTTAACTCTTCAAACATGACTTCGGCTGTTGATTCTTTGAAAATTAACCACGTCAACACTAAGGTTTTAATTGATACTGGGTCATTTAACAGTTTTATTCATCCTAATGTTGTTAAAGGCATAATTTGAAATTCCATCAATGTTCTTTTTTTATGGGCTTAGCTTCAAAGTCACAAACAGTGAAGACATCCGGGTATATTTACATTAACTTCTATTTAAAAGATCCTTTTTATAAAAACATTAAGTTGATTGTTCTTCCTAACCTAATAACAGATGTAGTTTTAAGACACCATTTACAATCATTTCATTCTAAAGTCATCTTCAACTTCAACGGTGATAGACCAGCGCTAGAAGTTTGTGCACTAAACGTTTTTAATCGGAGTCCGCCTTCTCTTTTCATTAACTTGTCCCCTCATTGCCATCCTATTTCCATCAAATCTCGTAGGATAGCAGGAATGACGCTGATTTTATTAAGAGCAAAATTAAAAGAATGTTGGCTAAAAATATAATAGAACCATCACATAGTCCTTGGAGAGCTCAGTTTCTTTTTGTAAAATCCGAAAAAAACGTATGGTAGTGGACTATTCTGCCACTATAAATAGGTTAACTCTGCTAGACAGCTACCTTTTACCTAATATTAACGATTTAATACAATCTATCTCCAAATTCAGAGTATTCAGCACTATTGATTTATCATCGGCTTACCACCAAATCCCCATTAAAAAGGAATCTACACCGCTTTCCAGGCTAATAATGCTCTTTACCAATTCAAACGTATTCCTTTCGGCTTAACAAACAGTGTTGCATGTTTTCAAAGAATTATAGATAATATTTTAAAAGAAGAACACCTGGAAGACACTTTTGCGTACTTAGACAATATAAAAGTTCGCGGAATCGATCAAAAGCAGCATGATAGAAACTTGAATAGACTTTTTGAAGCCGTGCAAAATTTAATCTTAATTTAAACAAGTCTAAATGTCTATTTAACAGTCGTTCTTTGACGTTCCTCGGCAGCCTCATAAAAAACGGAGAAATAAGACCTGATCCAGCGTGACTTCAGCCTCTTAAAGTCTTGAAGATTCGTAAGACATCTAAAGAAGTGGAACAGGTAAAAGGATTATTTAGTTATTACTCGAAGTGTGTTCCCAAGTTTTCTGATTTGATAGCGCCACTCTGCTCATCAAGCTTCCCTTTAGACTATTCGGCTATTTTAGCTTTTAAGGAAATTAAAGAAAAGATACTCCAAATCAATTACATGAGCTATGGATGAAAGTAAGATATTTGAAGTCGAGATAAAGCCATCTCTGTTGTTCTTCATCAAGAGGGTCGTCCAGTTGCTTTCTTCTCTAAAACACTCACACAAAGTGAAAGAAATTATCCAATCATAGAAAAACAAGCTCTCGCCATCATAGAAAGTTTGAAACACTGGAGGTATTTTCTTGTGGGGAAGTTCTTTGTTATAGGCACGGATCAAACATCTATTTCTTTTATGATTTGTTAAAGACACAACAACAAAATAAAAAACGAGAAGATAATGAGATGGAGGTTAGAATTCTCTAATTATTATTTTGAGATACAGCATAAGCCTAGTAAGCTTAATACTGTCGTAGACGCTTTTTCGCGATTAAGTTTTCTTAAATTAGGTTTTGCTTCAACAATGAACCTTCATGACCTACATTCTAGATTGGCACACCCCGGCGTAACTTGTTTATTAGCTTTTGTAAGAAATAGAAACTTACGTTTTTCTGTTGAAGAAGTAAGAAAAGTTTGTAATGAGTTTTCTATTTGTAGACTTGTAAAACAAAACTTTGTTAAAATAAACGAAAAAGTAATTAAAGCAACTCAACCGTAGGAGCGTTAAATCTTGGATTTTAAAGGACCTCTACCCAGTATTACAAGTAATAAATATATTTTAGTAATTATAGATTTTATCTTTAACTTTGATATCACTTTTAACTTCACTATTTTCTCTTTTTGGTCTACCTAAATACGTTCATTTTGATAGGGGCAGTGGTTTTATGAGTTATGAATTTCGCAATTATTTGAAAAGCCAGAACATCGTTCCCAGTAGAACAACTCCTCACAATCCAACTGGAAATGGGTAAGAAGAACGATTTGTTGGCACTATTTGAAAATCTGTTCTTCTAACTCTCAAGTCCAAAATCCAAGAAGTTCGTAATTAGGAAAGTGCATTGCAAGACGCCTTAAATGCTTCATTAATCTCAACTTCTACCAATGCCTCACCTCATGAATTGATGTTCAATTTGTTTATTCAAAAAAAAATTAAATAATACATAAAAAATAGAGCAGAATGAAGTTTAAGAAAAACAAAAAAATTGCTAAACAAAGATAAATATTTATTAATTAAATTTAAACTTGTTTTTTTATGGATAAACTACTCTATATATGATAAAATTTAAGAAAACTTTGTATAAGTGTTTTTATGTTATTTTAGTGCTGCCCATTGTTGCCTATTTCTACCCATTGCTGCCTATTGCTACCCATTGCTGCCCATATTTTAGCAATACCTTGAATAAAGCAATCTTTCACTTTAGTTTTAATTACAAAAATTTTATTATGAAAAAAAGAATTATTTAAAAGATTATTCCAAGTAATTGCAATTAGTGAGCAATTATTATTTAAAGGAATAACTTATTTACCTAAGTAAAACTCGTGTTATTGCTATTTGAAAACAAAACATTCAAATAGCTTTGTTATTTCCATTTGGATCATTGGCGGTGCGTGGTTTTATACAATACGCATGCAAAGTTTTAATTGCTTGCTCTCCATCCTTTTTTCTTCTTACAAAATATGATATGTCGTATTTACTCCCACATAGTATATAGATCTGCATTGAGAGATGAGTGCAATATTTAAATTGCTTGCACTGTAACGTATTTTCTTCATAGAAAATATGCTATGTACAATTATTAACACATACTATACAGATCTGTATTGAAAGATGAAAGCACAATTTAAATTTCTTGCCTTCCATCGTATTTCTTTATATAAAATAGATTAAAGACCTTTTGGTAAATATTCAAATTTAAATCATCATAATTATAATTTTTAAATTTTTTGAATGGTATGCAATGTGAAGTCGTCCCTGCTTTTGATATATTTCGGATTAGTTCTCCTTATTTAATTTTAGAAATTATCGCTATGATTCTGGATTTAGTGGTCCTTTGAAAAATAATTTTTCCATATTAGGTTCATTTTTATTTAAGTTTATTTAAATAAGACTTGAGAAAATTTTATATGTTTATTGAAAAAAACGACATCTCTCTTTTTGTTTATATCCAATTTATGATTTGTAATTATGGCTAAATAAATACATAGATATAAGTGGCTCCAACAGAGGGGGGGGGGCACAAGATGTAGTCAGCCAACGGGTGCAGAATTAATTTCTATTAATATATCATCAATAAAAATTTAATCGAGATATTTTAGATTGAAATATTAATATAATTATGATTTACTACTTTTTATTCCAATTTTCTATACCTATATACATGTATTAGCAAGTTTTGTGTACATCAAAGATAAGTACTTCATATACAAACTTAATTAATAATTTTTTAGGGTTATTTGCTTGAAAGAAGGTTTAATATGAATAAATACATAGCTCTAATATAAATGTTCTAATTTATGCTACAAAAATTGCAAGTTATCAATGATATTTAAATTTTGGAAACATAAATAAATATTTTAAATAATATATTTTTTATTTATTTCTTCTTAATTCAGACTCGGATATAAATGGCTAAGAAGAATTATATTAATTCTTTTTTTTTAAATTAAGGTAAATAATATTATCAATAAATAAGATAGTAAATAATATTATTAATTCCTTTTATTTTTTAAAAATTGATCATTGCTCAATGTATTACATCTAACAAGTATAGGGTGTTTTCATTGAGAAGGCACACTTGCGCTGTTTGTATCGAACTATGAAGAAAGTTGGCTTGATTCGGGATTGAACTAGGTTATGGAATTGCACCTTTTTAGAAGGACTTGGAGTCGTAATATTATTGCAAGTCCGATTTTTTCATATATGTTATATTATAAAATGAATTTATAGACACTCCTTTTAGTATGCAACATTTCAAAAATACGACAATAATGTCTATTATTTTAGTCAGCCTTGTATTTTTGGAACATAGAAAAAGCCTGAAAATTCAATAAAATAAAAATGAACTTTTTTTAAAATTAGTTTGTAAAAGGTCAAAATTCAGTTTATGAGTAGAAAGTTTTTAGCAAAAAAATTGTAAACCAATCATTTTTAGAGAAAAATGTAAGATTAATTTAGTTTTTGAATTGTATTGTTTTATCCTAGATAAAAAGTTTATTGACTAATTAGACAATGCAAGAAAGACACTAAACTGTAAATACAAACCAATTTATTAAATTATGTTGAAGAAAATAGATCAATTTTTTTGCTTGCAACACAAAGTAGAAATGTCTAAAATTCAAAAAATATTTCAATGATTATCTAAAATTGACATTAATATGGTACCTGTTATCACACTTTTTGGAGATTTATAATATTTGAAACGTAAAAGTTGATGTATATTTATAAATTTTAAAGTCAAAGTTGCAAAATTATATATAGGTGGAGTCATTAATGTTAAAAAAATTACATAATAGAATTGCAGTCTCAAAAATTACAAATAGGTGAAGTGTAGTCGAAAATTATAAATTAATGGAATTGGAGTTGAAAAATTATAAACAAGTGGAGTTGGAGTCTTCCCTCTCGAAAAATCTGAATAGAATCAAAGACTTTGAGTTATCGAAACAAATTTTCGAAAATTTATATATGCATATAAAATGAAAATATATATCTTTGTTATCTCCTTCCCACTTTAAAAAAATTATAAATGATATTATCAGAGAAATGTTGATGAAGCAGTAACGAAGTAAATCATTCACTAAAAAAATTTTTTAAAGTGGGGGGGGGGGGGGATAACAGAAAAGTACCGAAATTACTTTCATTGTTTTTCTTTTGTTTTTAATATAACATCAAGGTATATCTATAAAAGCAAAACTGTAAGATGAACAAAGATTAAATTTTCAGAAAATTGTGATTAATAAAATAAATGAGTCCTTATTTTCTTATTTTCTCTTAAGTTATATAAATTAACATTTCAATAACTTTATTAGTTTTAATATCTTTATCAAATAGATACTCTGTTAAATTTTATGTTGTCTAATGTAAATTAAGTAAAATGTAATTGTGTTGTTTAATTACCCAATGTTGCACCAGAAAAAAAGTTCACCTTGACCTTAATGTTTAAAAGCATAAAGATTTGACTAAAAAATTAGATTAAGTTGAAGGATTTCAAAATGTTTGCCGAGAAAATCTTATTGGGGGGGGGCGGTCGGAAGGAAAATATCTGATTCCGACTCTAAGTACTTTAAAAAATGCAATTATAAATACCTAAAAAGTTAACACCAACTCCTCGCTTCCTACTTTGACTAAAAAATTTATTTTTCAAAGGTGATTTTTCCTTATATACGGGTACATTTTCATTTTGACATGAATTATAGGTTGATTTATCATCGTATTTTATTTTTCAATTTTTTCCATGTTTCTCTATCTTTACCATTTTTAATATTAATATTGTACTTCTTCAAATCTCTTTCAGCCACATAATTCCATATGATGCCTGGCCTCCTATGTATTTTTCCTTCAACTTCAAGGTACATCACTTTCTTTACCCATTCTTCTTCATTCTTCCTCTCCAACTTCTGATTTCACTTGTATGACGATTACCAACAATAGCTCTAAGCATTCTATTTTTATAGTTTACTTGTCTGATTTCATCAAATTTGTTTAAAGCCCAGTTTTCACTTTCTTTTAACTTTTCTGGTATATCCCCTTTCAAGATTCCACACAGCTCATTAAACTTGATCCACGAGCTTCTTATTCTTCTACGTACTGTAATTCTCTTCAACAGTATCTCCAAGGTAGACAAAATTTTTCACAATTTCAAAATTGTTATTTTCGATTTCAATAATGATTTTTCTTTCCTCATATAATTTCTGAATACAACTTCTGCATTTGAAACCCCTTTCTGAAGCTATTTTATCAGAATATTACTATATCTTCTGTGAATCCATTTATTACATTCTTTACAATATATTGAATTTGAAGCAACTCCCTTAGCGCACACACCGCATCGCCATTATCGAAAAATTTTGTCCTTACAAAGATTTCCTTTTCCCGAAATCATTTTTGTTTTATTTTTAAGTTTATGTTGTATCAATAGTACCTACAGCTTGTCTAAAGCCAAATTGCATGCCGTCTAGCCGTATAATTTTTTGAGTCTCTTTTGTAAAAGTCTTTCTATAATTTTAAAGCCATGTTCCAAAAGTTTTATTGCTCTAAAATAACTACATTCTAAAGCATCCCCCTTTCTTTTATATATAGGTGGCCGTTCGCTATAAAACCATTCCGCAGGTAACTTTTCATGCTTTATAAACTCATCACATACTGTTTTGATTGCTATCACTCCTATATCCTCTGGGGCTCGTATCATATCTGTAGTCATTTCACTAGGTCCAGCTGTCTTTCCAAGTTTAGTTCGTCCAATCGCATTTCTAATTTCTCCTATCTGAAAACTCTCTATTCGTCCCTCTATCATACAATCTTCATCTTTAAAACTATATTTATTTTTAACATTCAAAATTTTTTCAAATTATCTTTTCCTTTCTTTGATCACCTACCTCATTGGCGTTCTTTGATACTGAACCGTCTTCATTTTTGGCCCATAATGTGTTAATTATATCTTTCCTATCATACTTTCTCTGTTTAACATTTTTTTATCTTTCCGACTTTCCATCTCTTATAAGATCTTCGCATTTTCTTGCTTTCTCCTCTGCAATTTTGTATTTTTCGTATAAGCCTTTTCTTTTATCATTATGTTTTTCTTTCTTCCATTCTCTATACCAATACGTCTTCTCTTTAATTACTTCCTCTGTATTTTTACTCTATCACCATGTCTTTTTCTTTCTTTCTATTATTTACCTTTTTCTTCCTAATAGTTCTTTTGAGGTACTCAAAATTTCTTTTTAATAACTTTGCCATGCAATATCCTTTAATATCCTTATTGAGTTTTCCTTTAACTTTAAATTTAAACTGATTTTTCTTAATTCAATCTTTCAACCTCCAAACATTCAAATCCCGTTTTAAATTAGGTTTAACGCTCTTTTTACTGTTTAATCTTTATTTTAGCTATTACCAGTCGATGCTGTTGGAAAACTCTATCATTTTTTATGTTTTTTATATTTTTAACTTATTTTCTTGAATCTTTTCTAATTAACCAAAAATCAATCATTGTGCTATTTCTACCATTTATATAAGTTATCAGATGATTCTCACTTTTCTTGAAATAGGTATTGAGTATGCATACATCCATTGCTACAATATTATCTAACATTCTTATTACTTATTACCTGATTAGTATTACCCATTCCATAGCCACCATGAACATCTTCAAACCCTGTTTAGCTTTTCCCAACATGGAAATTAAAATCTCCTCCATTCCAATATTCTTCATTTTTAAATTCTTCATTATAATCCATCAAATCACTCCAAAACTTTTCTTTCTATTCATCCTTCCTTCCTACTTGTGGAGCATATGCTGGTATTATTCGCATTCTTCTACCATTCATTACCATTACTACTATGCTCATTATTTATTCATTCAGTTTACTTACATCTATTATTTTATCAACCATATCTGTCCTCACAAATATACCTACGCCCTGTGTTACATCAATGTTTCCTTTCCAAAAAACTTGTAATTTCCTATTTTTGTTGTTCCGCAATTTTTCCATCTTGTTTCCTGTACAAAGCAAATACAAACTTTTCTTCTCTCTAGACTTTCGCTCTCTTCTTTATGAGAATTGTAAGCCTTCGAGATTGAATTATCGTGACGAATTTAAAGATGGCACTTTGGGGTGTGCCATCCCCTTGATTCATTTTCATGTCATGAGATTTTTCTGGAGCATAATTTCCTTCCTGTCATCAACCATTTTTTATTTAAGATTGGAAACTTTTAACCTTCATTCATCCAAGAAAAAGCAGTGTTAATTTGAAATCAGAGTTCTTTTCTCCTAGATCATCTGCTTTCCAGAGCTAACGATCTTGTTCTACCCGGAGCTATGGGTTACGGCGCCTATTACTCGCCGTTCACCTCTAGGACATTTAGTTTGAAACAACTCTGCCACGAGAAAGCAGATCTGTAGATTCGCTATCGAGGCTGTTTGAGACGCTTGCCTTTAGAGACATTTCGAGGAGATTGAGAGCTCATCCTCAATCCCTGCCTCGGCGTAAACAGCATTATGAGTCCAAAGAAGGAACGCTGTATATGCTTATAAAAATATACCTTTTTCTCTCTATTTAAAATACTTAAAAAAGCGACTTTGACAACTAAATTTTATTAGCTACCGACTTTGACTCCAATCTCTTTAAAGTTTCCGACTCCCATTCCCTCCTTTGTTTTATATAATTTTTATAGTAATCAAACCTTTTATAAAATGTGTCAGATTTTATATAAAAGGAAAGATACATTCTCAAAAATAAGCCTTATATTGGCAAATTGAATAGTGTACTTAAGTTGTATCTGGTGGAAACATTATATTACACAAAATAAATATTTTAGTTTGCCTTAACTAATCCTCCAGCAAATTTAATCGCTAATAAATCTAAAACAATGCATAATTACTCCTTTTTTTTTATAAAAAATTAGTTTATAAAAACTAGTATTCATTGACCCTTAAAGTTAAACAAACTTCCACTAGACAAAGGCACATGAAAGAAACATTTTGGAATAATTTTTCTATTCTCCATTATTTACTTATGTGAATGATAGTAGTGATAGAAGCGAATAGTCAATCTATCATCATGTATCTTTTGTGAGATGGTGCTCTGTAAATTTCTAAATTTATCCTCATCACAATTAGTTTAAAAAACAGCGTGGAATTTCAATTGTGTCTACATTTGCTCAGCATTTTTTTTACCATTTTTTGCTTTAGCTAAAAAATTAATTGAAAAAGTCTATGAGTGAACGCTCCAAATGTTAAAAGAGTGTTTGTGGAATAAGAAAATCAATAGAGAGAGAGAGAAGAATATTGTTTGTAATTTGATTGATTTCTAGAATAGAGGCCTGTGCGGGATAGGCACTCGCGTGGGTTTGCCGCACTCGCGCATAAATTCTCGGTGTAGGTCATTTGTTCAAAACTTACTGCTGGGCGAGTCGGGTATGATTTCAATATTAGTACTAATAATAATTTATAAGGTATTCTTTCATAGCTAGTAAGGTATGATTCATAGCTCATACCTGATTGCATAAAGTGAAACATCAGTTATCAAAGTGAAATGCTTATCTGTTAAGTTGGGTGGTTCAGGGTTTGAATTTAAAATTGCTGGTTTTAAAATTTTAACTTTTTTTATTTTTTTTTATTGCGAGGCGTGTTCAAAATAATAAAATGCGGGCCAGCACGGGTGTGGACAAATTTGGTGTTTATTATTTAATTTAAATGTTCAGTTTAATATTCATGAAATTAATTCCTGATATCACCACTCTCATATTATCAATATTTTGGATTTTATTCACAGCAGTAAATCTATTTTTAAAAGTTCTTTAGTCACAAAATTCAATACCTAATGCTTGTTCTTCGTAACTTTTCATAGCGCCCCCTTTGAATTCAAAAACGCCCCTTGGGGGTGCTACTGTCCATTTTGGGAACCATTTGTCTAGAAAAAGAGAAATGATCAAGTAATGTAAATGTCATATGTTAGAGTGATGAGTTCGTCAGATGTTGGTTGCTCATCTATCTACCCAAAATGTCTAATGATGCGAGTTGCCTACGTCACGTGATATATTGAAGAATTTACGAAGAAGCCAATATCAGTGAGTCGTCATATCATCTGTCAATCTTATTAATACATTGTTATGATTGGTGCAAAATATAGATATGTTTTTTTCACAATTTAACCGCAAGCGGTTGAATAAAAATGTATTTCTGATATCTATATTTTTGTATTTGTTCTAAGTAAAAAAATCCTTTGTGGGGTTGCAGCAGCCAGAGTTAGGGAATCAGAGTTGGTAGTATTCGGTTAACGACGAGAGTTGACTATGGTCCACAATGGACATTTAATGGATCTCTTGCTTTTATAAATTCTTTTTAGTTCAAATCGTCTGCGGGTAAAGGAATATGAGTCGGAGTAGAAGATTTTATCGAAAATTTATTTAGTTTTTAAGTGTTTTGAGGTGGAGTTTACCGGATGTAAAATTTAAGTTTGGCTTAAGAAGCTTTATTAAAAATAAAAAGTCGCCATGATAAAGTTGGAGCCAACAAAGAAAAAAAGGTAAATAATAAATATAACTAAGAATAACAGAAGAATGCTTGTAAAAAAGCGCATGCCTAGATCTCGTGGATCGACAGTTCAGAAGAGTTCACGCTTACAGGCCAAATGTTCTGACTGACATATTCACTCATTTAAAGATCAGGTTCTGGCTGATGAGCGAGATTACAGCCATCTTTAGAGCGTAGCACCGTAGTTAGATTACTCAAAACACTGGACTGAGCAGAATTATGTACGTGTTGATTAACGAATTTTGTATTCACTTCTTGGTCTATAATGTATTGCTTGCTATCATGTGCTAGATCATCACTTTCATCACCTAAAGGAACTGCCCAGATAATCGTCTCTTTACCATTACCTAATCAATCGTACGTGAGCGTAGCTGGGATTGACATCTAGAACATCATCCTCATCAGCTAAATATACATACTTGCTAGCTCGCATCATTCAAGACCTCTTCCCAATGAGTGGTTGCAAGGTCTCTCTAACGAAGAGCCAAACAGTCAGTTTGCGAAATGATTCTATTATAGCGTTCATTCTGGTCATTACCGCGGTGACCTCCCAATGCACATATGCTGCTGGAACGCGAAAACTGGAAACAAATGACAGAATGCTGAATAACAGAGGATGTAGAAGTATCCGTTCAAGGAAAGGCAAAAGGGAAACGAAAATACTCGTCAACTAGTCAACAAGAATCGTTTGTGTGAAGTAGAAGGTAAATATCCTTTGATATAGACACCCAAGCCTTCAAAGAGCCTCCTGGATTTTATGAGTGCTTGAGGTTCAGTCTTCACAAAATATAGTTGAACTTCTGAACAAACGCGACAGGATTTGAGCACGCACTTGACTTCAGCTACAGAATAAAACAAAGTCTTACTTCTAATAAAAAGTAGCATTGTGGTGATATCTGGGTGATACAGATTACATAATTTATTTTTAATAGTAGTCGATGAGTAGATTCATGACAGCGCATCAGTAGTAGCGCCATCTTGTGATCTCATTTTTTATCTTGTTCTTGCATCTCAAATTAAATATGAAGGATGCGGCTTTCTGACGAGTTTCTAGTCTAAAATGTCTCCTTATCAATAAATACTGCCACTCCCGGATAGCCTCCACAGTTGCGTAATCTTTTCTCCACAGAAGAGTTCCTTCGCTCTTTAATAGTCAAAGTTCTTGAGAAGAATGCTAGATGCTCCCACCTTGTGTAAGAGTAGCTGCTGCTATAGCGTGCTTTGAAGCTCCTGTTTCCATTTCTAGTGGAAGAGAAGAGACAATGGTCATTAGTGCTGTCTAACCAATTTTCTGTTACACAAAGTGAAATGCCTCCACTTGGTCTGATTTTAGAAGAAAATGAAAAACTTATGTTAGAGGGTGGAGTTTTTCAGAGTAGTTTCATATCAACCCAGTGTAGTAGTGGAACATTTTCATACCGCTTTCAAAGAGCAGCCATGTCTTTGGAATAGGCTGATGTAATAATATTTGCAAAATTTTGCTATGCCCAAATTAAAGTACTTAACAGTATCTTTTATCTACCATGATTAGCATTTAAATTCTGCAAGTGTCAAAAATGAACCAAAAATTTGCACAGCCCTTTTCCAATGCCCATACTTCAAAGAATCCCCTTTGTTATTAATCATCTCATTATTAATTTAAGAGTACTTAGTCACGGCCCGATTTTTGTAAGTGCGTGGAGTTTGAGTCCTATATTTTTCCTCGGAGTCCGCAACCAGATTTTAATTATCAAAAATTTTTGATCAATGCATTATCACTTTCTCCTTGGAAGGAAATTTTAATACCATTTTCATTGGCACAAGAAAGGTTAGATGCCTTTTTTTTTTTAAAAAGATAACTATCTTATTGATAAAAGAAAACCAATAACTTTCCTGTCGTTCTGAAGAATTAGAACAAAAACACGCTTTCATTGATTTTAATAATAATAATAATTATTCTCATACGTTTGCTTAAAAATTTTTCATTATGACATCATCAACGTTCCTGTACTTTTTGTGTATGCAAGTAGTACACAGTGATGCTAAACGTTGTAAAGAAAGAAAAATCCATGCCTTGCATGTTGTGTTTTCATTTTGAGAATATCTCTTTTATTTAATGTTTTTTGTATATCATATCATATTTTTCGCATTTCTTCTTCAAGCCTTCACAAGAAGATAAACCATGAATCTTTTTTAACCTTGATTGAAGAAAGTTTCGTCATCATAGCCAGAAATAATAATAATTTATATTAATGTTCTCTTTCTGGCATTGTTTTACGAAAATTAATCCCTTGCTTTTCTTTTTCAATGAATTTTAAGAAGCCCTTACTCACGAGCCCTCGATACGCATTTTCATTTACTCCTCGTCCTCGATTCAATTGTGTGTAGGTGAAAAGAGACTGACTATTAAAACTAACAAAAAATACATTTCTTTTCCATTTTTATTTGTTAGTTTGAGGGTGAAGTTTTTGCCACAAATAGATTAGATCTAAGATTATAATATGTCTTAGAGTCCAGAATCTCCCATTACACATTGCTGAAAATTATAAAACGGTCGTTAGGAATATTTCACACGGCGCTCTTTACATGTGGTAAATGATGAAGAGATCTCAATTGACACATTTGGTAGACGCGGTCTTTGATGTATAGTTTCATAAAGTTGATCAAATCTGGCATCACTGTATTATTTGAAAGAAAATACTGCAAACGACGCATAAGCTTAAGCGTATAGTATTAGTTCTACACGAACAGTGAATAGATAACCATCACTGCTCGAAAGCGCTCTAAAGATAACTCCTTAAGAAGTTTTGAAAGACATTTTTACCTAGATTAATTCAAATGAGCATTACAAAATTTTTTGAAACATTCATTCGCAAATTTTTTCTTGGTCGTAATTCGCAAAATTTTGCTATGCCGAAATTAAAGTACGTGAAAGTATCTTTTATCTACCAAGAACCTAAGCTCTTTACTTTCGTGTATTAGCATTTAAATTCTGCAAGTGTCAAAAATGAACCCAAAATGTTTCTGGTATTTCTGCATCCCGTAATTGTGGAGTTAGAGTTGTTATCACCAGTAAAAACACTACAGTACCTTTTTCCATATTCCAGACCGTATTCTTCCTTGCTTCAATGGCTGCTGGCAGGCCATCCTCTCTACGCGTACTCAGAAACCTTTTGGATTCCTCAAACAACTCTTTCCTCGCGTTGCTCTTGAACCCAAATCCACGATTATCGAAGACGAATGCAACGTTGCTTAGAAGATGCTTCTTCAATATCCCCAACCTTACCGACAAAACACAAAGGTTCTCTGAGCGTAAAATTGTTGGGTACTATTCTTTATTCTATTATTCCTCTCTATAAATTTCTTGTTTTTCTATCCTCTTCTAGGTTTTCGATGGAGCAAATTTATATGGTTGTCTCAGAAGTTGATAAATACAAAGAGTTTGTGCCTTTTTGTAAGAAATCGGACATTTTAAAAAACTCAGCAACATTCATAAAAGCGTCTCTCGAAATTGGCTTTCCTCCCATTCAAGAAAAATACATTTCTGCTGTCACACTAGTAAAACCATATGTTGTTAAGGTAAAGGAAATTTCGCTTATTCTTCCACCTCTCTAATGTCCTCATTCTCTCTACCTTTTCTTACTTTTGTGCTGGGTTCATGTTTTTGGCCAATGTTCGCCATTTACTGCTATCATATTGGAGTTTTGGCAAATTTTTAAACACGAATGCCTTTCCCGTTGCTGATGCGCTCTTGTGACTGATATCTAGTTAGACTGACCATACGGCCGTTTTAGACGGGACAGTCCCGTTTTTATCATGTATTTTTAAGGTCCTGTCTTTTTTTAAATATCCAGTTTTTATTATTGCTATAATTAATAATGTAAGATTTTTTTATCATATATAATATATAACACAGAGGCGCACATCCTCAAAATTTTGCGGGTGGACGAATTTTTTTTTTTAATTTTTAAAATTTATTATAAAATAATCTTTGTCCAATGAACACACCTTTATTATTACCCGACATTATATTTGCACTGTAAGCTCTCAATCCCACCATAACTGCGGATAGTTACACTAATTTTATCAACCGTATTTGTAATTCTGATTGCATCGCTACCTTCTAGTTCAATGATCCTCAAACTGGAGTCTTTGGTGCCCTAGGGGATAGCGAAGCTTTTTGCCAATGATACAGATTTAAAAGAATACTCAATTTAGTCTTTGAATTGAGTTAAATGAACTATTTTTTATCTTTTATTGCTTTCCAGGCCTAATTTAATAGATGTAAATGTGCATTTTTCTTAATGGCGTAAAAATGAAATATGTCGACTCATACTTGAAATTTGTTTTTACTACATTAACCTCTGGTGGGGAAGAGGAACCTAAGTCTCTTTTGTGAAAACTATTGACTATTTAAACATCAAGCTGAACGATTGCACAAATGCAGGTTTGATAACACAGAAATGGTTTTGCAAAATATTAAGTGTAGTTTGAAAGCCTTAGATAAAGTTTCAAAAAATATCTGTTGTCAAAAAGTTCCACAACATAACAGAACAGTTGATCTTACCTTGCTGCAAAGATATCATATAGATTGTGCTAAGAAGTTCTGAACTTGTAAAGTTGAACCATATCTTCCTGTCAAACTTTACCGTTAGAAGGATGTCTGATGATGACATTACCGTTAGAAGGCTATAGTTTTATTGATTCGGAATTCGATTTTCAACTTTTTTGCAATTCAGCTTGATGAAACGACGGATGCTGTCAACTTAGCTCAGCCTTGTGTTTACATACAATATCTATATGACAAGCATATAGTAGACCATTTTTTGCTTTTCGAAACTCTTAGCCGTAGAACAACTGCAAGAGAAATATTTAACAAGATCGACAATTTTCACAGCACGTGGTATTAAGCCAGAACATCCACTTTGAGTTTGTACTGACCGTGTTCTATCAATTTCTTGTTCTTGTTTTTACACTCTGAAAGCAAAAATCTCCAGATGTAATTGGTGCTCGGTGCGCTATTTCTCGTCAAGCCTTAATAATGAAAAACCTTACCTGATGGGTTTGTTATGAAGCCATTAAAACAGCGTATCTAATTAAATCGAATGGTTTAAACTCTTGTTTGTTTTCAGAGTTATGTAAATGATTCCGAATTTGAAAAACTCTTGCTTCAAACGTCTTGTTTCAAACGTGCTATAAATTTGATTTTGAAATAAAAGACTTGATTCAATAGGGATAAATCGTTACGCTTTAAATTATAGAGAATATGTTCTTATAGAGTTATGTGCAATAAAAAATATTTGCCCTGGTGAAAAATTTAAATTACTAGTTGCATTACTGCCTCTGATCAAATATAGACATCTGAATTTGTCCCGGCATGTGTGCATTTTCTTAAAAATTTTCTGTCTTCCTTTTTTGTTTCCAAAATGTAAAATGTGTTCTTTTTTGCCTACATTCTGATTTGGGAAATTTTGTTCATATATTCTTTTGTTATCTTTTTTAAATAATAATAAAAAAAAAGAATTATGAATGTGTTCTAAAACTTTGAAAGACCAAAATTTATTGTGTAAAGTTACTTCAGAAAAATAAAATTGAAATCATATTTAGCATTAAAAAAACTAAAAAATTTAGGTCTATTTTTTATGTATGCATGAAATTAATTTTTTTATAATCTTAGTTATAACATATATAAGTTTGTTATGAATATATTACCTTTCACTAAACTTACTTTTGAAAATTATCGTTTTTTGCTGGCATTTATTGAAATGGTCCATTTTTGTCACAAAAAGTATGTTCAGTCTGGGCTAATCTCACTCACTAATCTCTTACCTTGATGAAAATGTTGTTGCGTGTGTGAGAAAGAGTTTTTAACACTTTAAAACATTTTTTCTTTGAATTAATTTTTAGTACTACTCTCTCTCTCTCTCTGAAATGTTGAGTACAAAATTTTTATATGTATATAAGCAAGTATTCTACAACATGCATATGTAATAGTGTGTGTTTGTGTATGTAATCATTCTTCTTCATGCGTTGATAGCATATATTTGCAAAATTTTCCATCTTTTCAAACTAATATCAGGGTGAAACTGAAACATCTAAAGTTCCATTTATTTTCTCTACCGCTTGAATTATTTTCACCAAAATTCAAGATTTCTCTTATTTACGCATCATCAGGGTGTTAACTGAATCTTATATCACCTAGTAATGCATTTTTCAATTAAGTTTTCGAAAGATTTTTGAATGTGAGAAAAAAGTATACAAAATGTGTTATAGATTAAATCATCTTAATTTCTCTTTTGGGTGCATATCCTGAATTAGTAGAACCGTCCGTAGTTGTTTTATTTCCTCTCCGCGTAGCATGTGAAGAATGAGCATTTTCTGAAGTGAAATTGATATAGACAAGATATCAAAATCAACTTTCTCAACTATCTTTAGACTCTTTTATTCGAAATTTTGAAAGTTTTGAAAAATATCTAAGAAATACTAGGGCGTTCAAAGTTTCATCGTTCAACTGGTTTCCTATTTTCGTAGAAAAATAACCCATTGATGAAAATACTCGTTCGGAGTCTACAGATGTTGGTTTTATGCTTTTTAAATTCTTGAACAAATTTTCCAAAACTTCAGGCCTTCTTTTTGTTTCCAAATAAAGGTCAAACGTTTTTTTCATTATTTTATTTCTGCTTTAATACAACTTTTTTGTTTCATCAAAAAAATGTAGATTTAAAAATGTGATTTGACTTAAAACTATAAAATAAGCCAAAAATTTTCATCAAACAGTTCAGCACAGAAGCAAATCGAAAAACTCAAAACTCGACGAATGAGTTTCGAGGACGAGGAGTAAAAATTTCCTAAATTCCCCGGGGAATAGGCGATTAGGATCCCCGGGGTAGACACCCTAATTCGAATCTCAACAGAAGCTCCTGGCGAAATCATCATCATCCATAGCCAAGTGGACGTAGGTGCACTTTGTTTGATTCGATCAGTTTTGATAATTATTGTCTTGTGTAAGTATCATAAGTATTTCAATAGACATAATAATCTGGCAGTGTCCATCTCCTCTCCAGATGTGAATAACCGTTGACTCTTAGTGAGTTCATCCACTTTTTATCAGGCTTTTTCCTTCCTGAAAGGAAGGCTATCAAAAATTTGATAGATTTATCAGTTTGACAATTCTACAAGTTATGCAAGACAAGTTGGCTTATTTCCTTGAAGTGTTAACACCCGTGTACCCATATTATATATATTGAATTCACTAATACTCAATGTGCATACTTCGTAGATGTACTTGAAAGATTAAATCCAAAATGAAAAATTGATAAGGAATAAAATTATTATAATATTATTTTATGATCCTGTAATTTCTTTGTTCAAGATCTGATTTCCAACCTGCTTTAACTCATATATAATCGTGTAGTGCTTTAGGGGGCGTGAGTAAGGCTGGTTGGGTACTGGGTTTCGATAACTCAAGGTCTTGGGTTCGATCCCGCGTCAAGCCTACTTTCTCATAGTTCTCGATACAAGCGGCGCAATTGTGCCTTCTCGATGAAGACACTCCACGGTACCTTTACCTTTATGTATTTGTGTATAAATAAAGTATACATTAAGTTTGTAAAAATATAAAAAAAAACCAAGGAGCATAATAGAGATGCTAAAAGTCTGTCAAAAGAGTATGCGCGCATTACCCATATTAAACTTGTTTTTTATTAAAAGTTTTTGCCAAAAATCATATTGTATCAATTTTTAATTAATTAATTAGCTAAAATAGTTTGTTGTTGTTCCCTAAGAAATTGAGTTATGTAAAAGACTAAGTCTAAAAAAAGTCTAATCAGTTTGCGCTTCTCATTTCCCAAACCCAATCTGATGGCCCTAATCCGAAATTTCTGGTTAACACATTGATCATGTTATGTGAAGAACTTTGACTGATTTGTTTTTATTTTTTAAGATGTTTTACGTACGAAACTTTTTTTTACAAAATTTTAAAATATATAACAATTAAATTCTTCTAGATCTGAATTTAAACAATTTTTTCTGTTGACTCCAGTTCTAAACAATTATAAAAAAATTCAAATTAAGCGTTGCATAGCTCGTTCACTTGAGATGACAAAAGATACATTCATATCTATAAGGTGGATAAGCATAGTGTTCACGTTTGTTTAATATTTGAAAGGTGATGTTTTATGTGTAATTCGATGCCGATTTTGAAGATGAAATTAATGTGGTTAGAGTTCAGGTTATAAACCGATATATACGCTTTGTAATGACTTTTTCAGGTCAACTGAGTCAATAATTTTTCATTAGTTGGAAAAATATTATTTTGCTATTTCAATAAGTTTTCAAAATATTTGAGTCTTATTACTGTCTCTCTTTTACAAATAAATTTTTATATCGTATGTATAATCTGCTGAATGTAATATGTTTTGAAGCTTAGAAGATCCGCTGTCTTTCTCACTTTTGCTTGACAGTGCTTTCTTTATATCATATTTAATATACGTTGACACGAATAGCGTGATTTCTTTCAAATCCACAATGTACGATTATTGCGTATAAGCCATGTTTCTAAAAGAGAAGGCTTGGAAAGTCTATACTAAATAAAAAAGCTAAGAAATGTCTTTTTATTGGATCAGAAGGAAGATCACATCAACGAGCATAATCACTAAACAAATCTCCTGACAAAAAACAGAAATCTCGAAAAATGTGAAATTGAAAGAATTACTGATAAAAGGCATAAAAATCCAGTATGAAAATATTTCCTATTACTTGATTTTTTACTATACATAATAAATTTCTTTATTTTTAACTCTTTGACGGCCAGTGTTACACCAGGGTCCTAAATTTAAAAAGTCTTTTTTTTTGTTGGAAAAAAAATTATTTTTTTAAAACTTTTTAGTTTAGTTTTTGATCTCCATGTTTTTTAGTAGAGGCCTGCGTTATTTACAACTCTTAGAAAATCATATAATTTATAAAGATTTCATTCATAGCTCATATCTGATGCTATAAACTAAAGGCTAACATCACCAAACTACATCACATCACACACAGAGTATCATAATATAGAGTTAGACTATCTATAGAATGCATACTTCATCTTTTCCAATTTTTGATGATTGATTTTTCAACATGTCTCTACTTGATCATCATGAGATGTTTCTTCCGAGTTGAAAGCTGCTTAATAAATAAGACAAGACACTCAACATCTGATGTGTGAAAAGTTTAATTTGAAATTTCGGGTTTAGTAATTTTAAATGCCTGCCGTTGCGGCCTTTTTTATTGCAAGTGCGGTGCGGGTGAAAAATAATAAAATGCTGGACGGGGCAGGTGTGAGCAAATTCTTGCACCCTGGCAGGCCCCTACTTTCTACCCACACTACATTGCCAAGATATTGCCTATTAGATGTTGAATGACGTTTCAATTAGCTTAATAAATTTCTGTTATGTTGTCCTTTTAAATAAATATGTTGCGTTTATAAAATAAATAAAAAGTCATTGAAAATGCTGTTGATACAGTTATTTCCTTTTATTTATATTAACTTGATATTTCATGATGGATTACGTTTTCTATATTGAAACCTTGTTTTATTTTTGATGACATTGTAAGTGCACAAATTTTATTTTCTCGCGTGTTTATAGTATTTCGATACACATTTCATATATATGATATGAGATGAATAAAAATCCTTTAAATCCAAATTAATAAATTTGATTGAAAAAAAATTAATATTCATGGATTTTTTAAAGGTTGATTTTTCAAAAACATAACCTATCATCATCCATTTGTCTCCGGGAGGAGAACAAGCGGCTAGCCAGGGTCGACCTTTTTCATTTTTTTCAACGTCGTCTCCATTGCTTTCTCAGTTGTGCATCTTCCAGACAGAGTCCCCTTTTCTCCATATCTGCTTCACCACATCTTCCCATGATTTCTTGGGGCGTGCAAAGTTGAGGTCATGGGTGGTGGCAGTTGGCTATAATCGTGCCTTGCTTTATATTTCTCTAACTGAAAAGATGCAAAAATTCTGCCCGGGCCGCATTTGACAACACTGGGGCACATGTGGCTGGATTTTCGCAATTTCGACCACACTGAACTAACACATTAATTATTATATAACTTCAAATAACTGATAAATAAATGTATTTCCTATAGAGTATATATGTAAGATTCTTACCTTAGTATATATCTATCCAAATAAGTTTACCTATCTGACTGCTTTGCTTTTTTTGATACTTGTGTTCTTTTTTCTAACGAAGAGTGACCCTTTTTTTGGGTTCCCCTATTTTCTTGATATTTCCTGGTCGAATCTCTCATGATAGCTTCGTACGTGCATGCTTTCTTGCCTTTTCACTTTATACCTTTTCTTTTTTGTCTAGGCAGTGTGTACAAATGGCGTTCTTTTCAACCATCTCATCACAAACTGGCAGTTAGGCCCCGGATTGCCTAAGCGCCCCGACACTTGCCTCATCGACTTTTCCGTAATTCTTACTTTTCTTCTTTTAAATGTTACGGAATAAAATGTACAGCACGGAAATACAAGCATGAATAAAATTTATCCATCCACCACGTGTTATTATTTTAATGACCTTTTGAATATTCTATTCTTAATATTTATAAACTCCCCATGTCACGGGTATCATTAGGTTTAAAACATACATGGCTTCAAAAGCCTTACTGTCTATGGAACATCATCATTAGATGTTGAGGCCAAGAATTTTATGGAAGAAATAGGTGTGTAAAAATAGTTATGGTATGACTATATGCGAATCTAATGGGCGAAAATTAGCACTGTTTTACGCATAACATATGAAGCATAGTATGATAAATAAACAAACTTAAATTTTACAATTCCTCCAATCACTTATGTCCTTCCATACAGGGCCTAATTTATTAAATTTGTAGAGGTCATAAGCTAAAAAAGGCAAGAGACCGTTATCTTTATCACACCTCTAAATATCAAAAACATAAAAGTAAGAGATAAATTTTAAACTTTATAGGATTCGTGAAATCACTAAAATTCTTAGAGATTTCATGTAATTCATAGGAATTTGATGAAATAACTTGAGTGTTATTTAGTATGAAATTCCAAGGTAATTCATGAAATTCCTGCCTTCACAATCGCATTGCTTTTATTTTCTGCAACATTTTCTATCTTTGCAGATTTCCTTCGAATTCAGATCCGTCTTTTACTCCTCTCTCGCTAAAGCCTTTTTTGACGAAGTCGTCTGCAAAATGTCCTCCGCTTTCATTCAACGCGCAGAGCTTTTGTATGGGCCACCCGCCTCCCTAAAAAACACGCATCTAAAGTGTCCAGCAAATTTGAAGTCATCTCCTTCAGAAAATCTCACTTCTTGAAACAAACCGCAAGCATGTCCTCACAAACAGACACATTCACTCACCAATTATATTCATGAAGTGTCTTCGAGTTAGAGCTCTTTACACGCCTACCACACTCGCCCATTGATTAACTTTTATTTATTTCGCTTTGGCTTCGTATCCTCAATCTGTCAATACATAGATCGATCTAACGTTCACCATCCATATATTTAGGTGTATGCTTGCGTTGAGGAGATGTCAAGCTTCACTTCGTTTACCCAAACAACTTTTTGTGTTTTCCTTTTCTCTGCTTTACATTTTACTCTCTTCTGATGTGATGATGGTGCGCGATTTATTTCAAGCATTAAATAAAATATTCGCTTTATCATTCGTGTTTGTGAGAAAAGGAAATTTTCTCATTTCTTCCTTATCATCTTATTTAATCTTCTTGCATTTATACGTATACCGATGTCTGAAAGATAGAGTGCATGAATATGAGGCTGGTGATCCTGTATTTTGAACTAAAGGTGAACGAAAAGAGATTTAAGCGCTTAAAATATATGATAATAATAATAATCAATTTTACGGCTAATGTTCCTAGCACGCTGAGGTTTATCCGGTTTTTACCACTATGGCATCTAATCTCTCATTATTTTGTGTCTCCATTCATCTCTATTTTGATCGTCCCCTAATGCTAAATTTATTTTGTTCATGTTTTTTTGACTATTTCTATCAAAAACTCTAAAAAAAATTTTACTCTTACCTAAAGTTTGATTTTTATTAGCTTCTTTAATTAGATCACCGGAAGTTGTTCTATTTACATGCTATAATTTACATATATAATGAATTAATAAGCGCTTAAAATGAATAAAAAAAATTGTTTGGGTTTTAACCGGATTGCGATTCGTCTGACACAGTTGTACCAAGAAATTAAAATCGTCTACTGTGAATATTTAATAAGAGGTTTGAAGAATGTGTCAACTTATTAATACTGGGAAAACCTTGACATTCAAATGTGTATTTTCTATCCTTTTTGCGTACTTTTCTTGTGTACCAATTTCCTGAATTATTTTTTCAAAATAATTAGCGATAAAAATCGAATATAAAAAAATTAAATTTTACCATTTTCAGCGAATATGATTTTTACTATCTCGCGATATCTCGCGATATCTCTCAATTCTTTTTTGAGTAAGGATAAATATTAAGATTTTTTTGATAAGGGGTCGTTCACAATTGACGTCAACTCGGGGGGGGGGGGTATCCAAAGTTGACATAAGTCGATTTTGTTAAGTGATGATATATCTAAAAGTTGACATGAGGGGGGTGGGGGTTGAAATTTTTCAAAAAAAAGGTTGACGTCAATTGTGAACGACCCCTAAGAAGAAGTTTAAAGTAATTATAAAGATTATTGAGACTTTGTGCTGGTGTTTTGCACGTAAAAATATATCTTTTTTATTATTATTAATACTTGGCATTCTTATATCCAATCAAAATTTTGTTCTCTGTTCGTTCGTGGGAAGTTTTCTTATATATTACACACATACTAACAGCGTGTGTTTTAATATTTTCCATTTTAACTTTAAGTAAATTCCATTTATAAAGAGAAGCTTAAAGAGTGGTTTCTGCAAAATACCGTTTTCAAACATTCTATTTGAATTAGAGACCAATCATATCTATAGACGCGCATTGTTACATTAAAAAGAAAAATCATAGGAAATCATTTCAATGACATTGAAGAAGTCAACTTTATCAAAACAAATGTAAAAAAGAATAACTATTCGATAAACGTTGATAATAATAATCAATTCTCTTCTGGAATTGATAGTATCAATTCTCTTCTGGAATTGATAGTATCAATTCTCTTCATTATGTGGTTGTGAATCTCTATTTCTGACCTTCATCTATGTATTTGATTAACATATGTAATCAATTTTTATATTGTACTTCGTTTTTGAATTACCTTCAAATTATATATGATGCCTTTCACTGTTCAATTTTGAAACAGGTTGTCTTCAATCATAGAAGAAATTAGCAATTTAGTTGAGTAAGGTGCTGGCGATTTCGATTGATATTTTCCTACTAATCATAACAGTCCCGTTGCCAGACTCTAAATATAGGGGCAAAATTGATTTTAGATGCGACTGGACTATATGAAAGTGTACACATTTATATATTTCAAGGGAATTACAGAGGACAAGGAGTTCCTGATTGACACTTATGAAGATTTTTAAAAATGAAGCGTACAATCATATCCAGTACACTTAAAATCAAAATTGAAACTACTAAAAGTTATTTCTTTCTCAAATACGCAAACATTACTAACTGAGTAAGATAATTTTTAGAAAACTTCCTCGTCATTATAGAGAAATTGTCTCAATCTAGGAATTGTGTGCGCTGAAGTTTAAAGAAAGGCTGTATAGATTATGGTCTAGACACTCTAGACTAGAATTAAAGGATTTGGGTTCAAGCCCGAAACTTAGCGTGTAAAGTTACAACAGTTCTTAGCTCCATTAGAAATATGTAAATTTCTCGCTTCTGAGTTGGCAGTATGAAATTTTAATTCTGAAAAGTGCATGATTTTTTTGAAAGCAATTATCAAATATGCCACTAACTACATTTCAGGACGGTCTTTTTGTAACATCAATAGGATGCAGGTGTACCACTTGTTTTACTAGTGGGCTAAATTTATCCTTACCCATATAGAATTGTCCAGAGCTAGAGACTAATTAAAGTCATCATCTACCCCTAGACTGTTAGCATATTTGTTGTAGATTTTTGTCTTGTTTGTAGTGTGAGGACGTTACCAAATATTGCTGACTCCAACATTTTTAGTCTAATTGCTCATTTTCAAAGTCTTGGTTTGATTTCTATGAGTATAATGAACTGTTTTCTTTCATTTTAGAGTAGGGAACTTATATAATGTCAGAGCACTTACAGAAAATAGACAAAAATTCTCTAAAACCCAAAACATAGAAACCATGAATTAGATCAGAAGTATAAAAATAAAATCGTTTTAACATATCAACATTAAATTTCCGTTATAACAACTATATAAGAGTTTTAACCCGATCCTGTATCCAGACCAGTGAGAAAAAGAAACTATTGCGCGTTTTTTTAAATAAATAAAATTATATATATGGACATCTTTGACGGAATTCACCTTTACTTTCTCACAGCTCTATCTTAACTTATATTTATTAGCATTTGTTTTTTATTCCTTTCTTTTTGGTTATTTTCTCTTGTTAAACATCTCGATGAAGTCCGCCTTCCTGTCTTTCAGATCTTGTTTCACTTTACACCAGGGGTCCCCAAAGTGGTCGATATCGACCTCCTGGGCCCGATGAGAATTTTCTAGGTGCCGGTTATGTTATGGAAAAACAATTAAATTTCTAGGGAGAGAAAAATCGAGCTAGTCATGAAAGTTATGTATTAGTATATAGACAAAGAATAAAATATTACTTTAAAAGTAAATTTTCATAAATTAATTCTCATCATCAGAAAGGCAAAAAAATGATTTCATATTTTTATTAAACTTGTAGGGGGTCGAGGAGAAGGCAAATAATCTATGAAGAGGTCGACGGATAAAAACGTTTGAGGAGAACTGTTTTACACTGATGCAGTCTTCAAATGGATTAATTCTGACTTTATTTTGTTGTTTTAAAAAAATCTAATCAATATTACTGGTCAAAGGCAGCAGTTATACTTAATTTTTGCTATACTTTCAATGCGTTTATTCGCTACACGGTATTGAAGGATGATAAGAGTTTTTACAAATTTAGTTATATGATAAAGAACTCAACAAATTTTCTGATTCCTGGTCGAAGGGCGTGAGACTTTTCAGTGGATTTCGAGCCATTTTACCAATAATAATCTAAAAAACCTGAATGAAACATTACATTTTTACATGAAATAGGGAACTTATTCTATAAAAGTGAGTGTTATTTACGAATATTTAAAGTAAAATGTAATGGCTTGACTTGATACTCTGATAAGGGCCTTTCAAATTTAATTTAAATGAAGGAATGTGTTAGTGTTCAAATGAAATATTGGTATTTATTGAAGCAACAAAATTTTATAAATAATACGTTTGTTGGAAGCAAATTTCCAAGAAGGAATTTGACATCATATGTTGGCGCAGACGAGGATTCATTGTGAAACGCTTATCGAATCAGCATTTTAAGAAACTGTTTATTTTAAAAATGTTTCAGATTTAATCTTGGATCCATTAGAAAGCCTTCACGTTGGGTGGAACGCTAAGGATGTGACAAAACTTCTCTGTATTAGTAAGAATAACTAACTTTATTAGTAAGATATAAATAACTTAACAACACATAAAATAGCAGAAAGTTGTGATCAGGAAATAATTTTTCGTAGAGAGTAAAAATATAACTTTAACAAAACATGAAGAAGCAGAGGGCTGTGTGTTCACACATTGTCTGAGAAAAGGAAAATATGAATAATCATTTGCGGCACGTGGTGGAGTGTGTGTATGGTGTGTACTCTTAAATTTGTTTATTCAAGAAAACAAAGAGCAAAAATGGTATAAAAATGGTTAAAATATAGGGTATTTTTACAAAAATATTTTCAATGCGTAAAATATCAATATTGAATAAAATTTTCAAACAACCATACTGCTCCAACGAGTAATTTGAAGTAGAGGAGAAAGTCAAGGACATCATCAAGATCGATGTGATGAATCCCATCATAGAAAAATCATAATTGCTGGACAATAATAAAACACAACACGTAAAAAGGAGTATATGGAGTGGTGTTGTGTTGTTTAAAATACAGATATAAATGTGTGAGGGGGAATATATCATATAAAAATAGTAACTATTTATAAGTATAAATAAAATTCCAAATGCAAACATATCACAAGTAAGGACAGTGCACGCATCAGACTGCCAGACGGTTGAGAGAAGGAGACCGGTTTAGAGAAGACTCGCATGCTGAGTGAATGACGCTGGTTGAAATAAATGCAATTCATTTTGTAAGTGATGATTACTGGATCGAGAGGTGTTCAGAGGTACTGCTTGTGTAGTAAGGAATGTTTCTACTCATCCATTGCCTCGCCATCTTGATTGTGGTGCGTGGTTGTGGAGAAGGGATATTTATTGCTGAAGGGGCTTTCGCTATGACTGATGATTGGGTTTGAAGCAGGCGGCGATAACACATCGTCTTCTTCGCCGTGTTTTGGCGGAGAGAGGCGATCTTGTAGCTGAGTGGTTGTGGTGAGGATTGGCCGGTTGTATTGAGACAGATCACACACGTTACTTTCATTAATTGTGATGTTTTTGTATGTGGGCGGGCATGTCGATGATGAACTAGAGAGGGTAGAGGAGCTGCAACTCACGTTGCTAATTGTGGATGACGCGATAGAGAGAGGAGCGAAGATGAAGCCAAAGTTGTCACCACCGCCACCCACTTCTTGACTAGAGGCCGACGGAGAGAGGGGCGAGCGTTCTGCTGCTTTGTTCTCATTCGGGTCCTGACTTCGGGAGTGCGGGTGCCGCTGGCTACTGCTCTCATTCGAATCCTCTTTCGAAAAACTGATTGAATGGGCGTCCTCATCTTCTTCGTCTTCACACTCTACCAACTCATTTTCATCTGCGTCTTCGAACTCATCTTCCTCTATCGGAGGCTGGGATTTGTCTTCCTCCTCTCCCTCCTCTTCTTCGGGATCGGCGCCACAGCACTCACCCTCCTCCTTTTCATCAAAGTTACTCTTCCTGATTGAGTAGTCTTGTATCGCGGAGAAGCCGACATCACGGCCATTTTGACGAAAGTGTTTTAAGGGCGGATAGTCATCTATCGAATACAAATTTTCTTGCACGTTTGGAATTGCCTTATTCATCTTGGCAGCGTCTACTTCCAAAGAGTTTTTGGCATCGCGAGCAATATTGTATATTATTTTCTTTGGCGCCATTTTCATGCGTTTCTTGCGGTGGTGCTCTTTTGGAATAGGATTTGTAGCGATATCATCATTAATTATAAAGGATTTAGAGTCTACTTCTTCCAAATCTTGATTTTGAATAACACTGCATGAACTCAAATCTCGCACGCTCTCACTTTCATTCAAGGAGAGCATCATTGGCTCCTCTTTAATCGTGAAATTAGGAGTGGAAATGGGATTAGTGGCATTCAAGTTGTGTTTGTAAGCTTCGTCGATATTGTTGTTCATGGACTCTTCTTGCTTTATAACACTTTTCAAAGCCTGTGGATAGAGACTGAGGTAATCAGATAAAATGGACTGAGTCGTGTTATTCGTCATGATGCTGGGAAAGAAGCTATGCTTCACAGATTCCGTTAGCGCTGAGAGTGGATTGTGAATTCTCTTACTGTTCGCCACGTACTCCTGCTGGGAAGAGTACGCGGGAACATCTTGGTCAGAATTGTTTGCAGCATTGTTCGCGGTACTGTTGTTGTGTTGGTGGAATAAGTGACGCAAGTCTTGTTCAATCAACACATCCGCCATCTCATACGACTTATTCAAGTGGATCAGATTGTTTCGCTTTTCCTTTATTGATTTCATCATTTCTACGAGTGAAAAAGGAGAGAGAGTTATTAACATCAGACGATACAAAAAAGTAGATGTACCTTCAATTTCACTGCTCAGTTTAGTTTCCTTGTTGCGTATGTTCAGCTTGAACTTGATTAGTCGAGTCCTGAGACCTTCAAACATGTCTAAACTTTTGATAACTTCTTCAAGTTTTTCAATGCCTGAATGAAAAAATGAGCACAATATAAGAGGCGCCACATTTCATTTAATTTCAACTTACTTTTCAAACAGGTTGAGTTTTCGTAGAAGGATTTTTTGATAGAGTCTCTACACTCATCTAAGCTCGCCTTTATTTCCTCAACCATCTCGTCTATGAAGCCAATTTCATGCGCACTTCGCCAAAACACAACATTTTCTATTAAATAGAAGCTTCGTTATTTGTGCAAAATGAATGATAAAGGAAGGAAATAAGAACTTTGCTTTTAAAAAACTAACAATATCTTGGAGCTAAACATGCACGCTATAAAAAGATGGCTGAATAAAATAAATTCCTACTATATAAAACTCGTTTAGAAGACGCTCGCTCGATTCTGTCCTTTAAACTCACGTCATCAAAGGCCAACTAATTTCATACTTTCAGAAGATTTTCCGCTAGGGTTAATAATATTTTTGGATTTTGAATTGTACAAAGAATACTGAAAAAACGCGATTAAAGTAAATATATTGATAAACTATCGAGTATTTGCGGCAATTTATGTTAAAAAAACAGATACATCATATTTAGAGGCCAAATTTTACAAATTCTTTTCTTCGAATTTTAAAATAAATGAATAAAAAACATAGATTCTTCTATACTTTTATAAAGTTTTCGGTAAAATGGCACCATCTAGCAATCTTACTATAAATAAATACATATACATATCAAAGAAAGATCCAAGCGAGTAGAAAGAACGTATTTCTTTTAGCTATAAAAAATGATAAATTCTTTCTCATACAAAATCAGCAAATAAAATTTTTTTGCGAGTGAGGGTGGTAAAAACCATCTTCTTCAACCGGAGCAATATCTTTTCCCAAGAACTACAATCACATGCAAAAGAACATTTCGAAAAAGCTCTTATGCGTATCACACGTCCCTAACACTGGTAATATCAAGACTTTTTTATCAGATCAATAAGCATTTTTTGTAACATCGCGTTCTTTCAAACTTTTTTGTTTTCTTTGCCTTCTTTTTGAAGAATCAAAAAGCTAATCTGTTTGCTAATCTTAAAAATTGGAAAGGTTTTAGAATGATATGTCGTGCCCCTTCGTTTTCTTTCGTTTTAATCTCCAAACTCCATTTTTATCTTTCTGAACATTTTATACTTTAAATTCTTGTTCTCTTCCCAATACTCTGAATGAGGGAATTCCAAAAATAACTCATTTAATACTCTGAATGAGGGAATTGAAAGAAAAATGTGTTATCTAAAATTTATACACATCATTTAATTTCCTTAAAAATGTTTGATTAGCAATGTGAGCCAATCAAATTCACAATCTACCAATTACCATCTACCGTAAAAGCTTCAGAAATTATACGTGGAATTTCTTCAACCCATTTAATTGGTAAACAATTTTTAGGAAAAGAAGACTTAAAAAATATTTGAAAAGATCTAGGCGAATAAGTTTAATTATAATTATGGGTCCATTTTTAGTCAATAAAATAATATTTAAAAATTGAGGTTTACATCATAAAAGATTTTATCATTCATCTAATTTATCATTCTGCATCAAACTTAATATATCTTTGAAATCACATTAAGAGTTATGTTTTATATAAAATATAAAAATCAATATATTGATCCCTAAAATAATATGTCCTTTAAAAGATTTAATGTTTTTTTCGCGCATCAAACATGAAAATCAAAAATATAATCATCGTATTTCAACTTGACACTTATCTAATTTTTAACTCTTAAAAACAAATATAACTATTAAAATAGATCGCATCCACATATGGCATGTTTCATTAATTTTTAATGAAAGAGAGCACACACATAAGACAAAATTTTCAAAATGTAAGTTATAAAAAGTACAGGCAATAACAACAAAGACACAAGGAAATCTTATTCCAGATAAAGGCAACGACTACTTCAAGACACGATCTCCTAAGTTGTGCACATTTCATCAAATTATTGTGCTACACTGACCTTTGAACATTCGCTTAACAGGGACATGATCGTTGATTTGATGTGGACATGTTGCTTGTCTGAAAATAAGATACCTTAAGATAAAGAAATAGGAATTAGTGTTGAAATTCTATATTTGTGATCATTATTAATTGTTCTGGTGAGACATTTATCACATCATTTACTTACAAAAACACATGAACCCTTTCCACAAATGAACTGTCTTTGAACTTCCAGAAAAATAGAAACCTTTCTTTCTGGTTTGAAAAGATGAATACGCAGCAAAAGTCCCGCATCAAATACCGAAAAAATCAAACTCTAAATTTTCTGCCTACAGTTATAGACGCAGATGGCAATGTTCTGGAATGCAAGGAAATATTTTAAGAAATCGAAAAAACTGCATTCTCCTCATCATCACTTCCGACTGTGTGATGAAGTACTTTGCTATCTTAATAATGACAACTATTTTCACTTCTCGCATATGTGTGATTCTCTCTATCCATCCTAGAAGGAATAATATATGGGGTGAAAGAAGTGTTTTCATAAAGTTATCCATACCATGTTTTCCTAAAGAAGAGATCACCGCTGCGTCATCTGCTCTTCTCACGTTCTCAAAAGCGGCTTCGATCGATGATTCTTCAGAATGCTCTTCGCTATTCTGGCTTTTAGAAACCTCGCTGGCTTGATGGGGCGCTGAGTTAAAGGACGTAGTACTTGATCGTTTTTTATTATCACTGAATAGGGACTTGCAAATTTCTTTGGATTGGGAACCTTTGAAATGTCGGAGGAGATTGGACGTAGCCAAGAGAGAAGCGGAAAGCGTTTTGTGACAGGCCTTGCACTCCAAAACAATATTGCTTCCCTTCTTTTTCGGGTCATAATCTAGCATCGTAAAACACTTATCGATCCACTCTGAACGCGGAAACAATTTTACTACGTCCTTGTTTTTTGAAGATTTTTTCCCTTCTTTTTTCGTAGGAATAAACATACTGCTAAATTTATCTTAAAAATAAAATATTAATATTTTTAGACTCCCAAAAAAGAATCGAATCTATTATTTTACAAAATCACACAAATGCGAAAAGTCACACATTACCTTTTCATTTAATTGCATACATTGATTTCAGAAATGAAGTAAAAATTCAATAATAATAACAATTGTCTGGGTTACCCTTCGCAACAGGAAAAACAGCTTTTTCAGATGGTGCAAGAATAACTTTCAACCCATTTCGAAAACAAGCATCTTCTTGATCAATTCAACAACAGACATAACTTCAATTTTTATATAAAAAAAAGTCCTATCATATTAAGTCTTAATTTATGATGAAAAATGAACAAAGAAAGTTTGATGGGAAATTCAAATTCAATATCTTCGCAGTACAAAATTTCATTTCAATAAAGAGTTAGAATCAAGGTTGTCTGTCTCACGCATTTTATCCCTATAAAGTTGGCAAATGTGCATTGCTTTCAATTATTTATAGAAATTTGATACAAGTCAAGATATAGTAATTAAATGGGTAAATCATTTTCAGGTAGCCCCTTGATGACAGGTGTAGACAAGTGTCGCAAGACATGAAATCAATCTGCTTTATACATATAATATGGCATTGGAAAAGAAGAAACTCTTATATGAACTTTTATTAATAATAATATTTCATATATTTTATTGTTTAGAATTTTACAGGAACAAAAATTAAAATTGACATAAGTTCTCCAAGTACGCGTTACATTTGTGTTTTGAGAAGTACTACTACAAAACGCATTGACACAAAATAGCGAGCTTTAAGGGTGATAGCATTTTTTATCAAGACATAGAAGGACCTTAAAATGAATGAAATGCGTTAATTCCAAATAATTTGGCTTTTGAAAAGGGAAAAACGAGAACATTTCTTCGATCAATGTTCTTCAAAGGGCATAAATAATTTTCCAGATGGATACAGACACGAGCTGATGGAAGATGGACGTCTACAACTTCAATATGCGGTCAAGCGCAAGCTCATTCGTTATTTTTCAAACAAATGAGCAAAAGCCTTGGTTCTACTCATCTGAATATTTTATAGGATCGAAGTCTCGTCTATTGTGTGCGTACAACATCTCAAACAAAACATCTGACAAGGCCCTCGAATATAAAGGAAAATCTGTCCCAAGGTCCAAGGCCCTTGAATTTAATTAAATATATATATTAGCGATAGAGCAGCACATCCAGGGTACGAAGGGGACGCAAGCCCTCCTCCCCCCTCCAGCTTCTAATGATTTGGGGTTGATAAGAAGTAGGAGTTTTAGCTCTGAGTTGTTTGTTTTCATTTTCTCTTCAACTATCGAAGCACTAACGTTTTCATCATGACAATGACTTCATCTTTGAAGTTACTATAGCTTGTATAAAACATCAATACACTGATCCAAGATTTTTGAGTTAATATCATTAAAAAATTAGCCCCTTCCAAATCTCAGCCATATGGGATCCTGATTTGAGATAATGTTTGAAGTGTGAATGAAGTGCAGAATACATCTTGGGGAATACGCAAATGCACTTTTGCTTTACGTGAGATTCAAATAGACAATGACGCCAGCAAGATCTTTTAACTAAAATTTTTTAACTAGTTTTGATTTTAACTAAAAAAAAGTTTCTAATAACATGAGTATTGAAATAAAATCTATCAGTAGTAGAACGAAGAATAGAGCTTACTTTCTTTACTTAGTCAATTAAGAAGGCATATGGCTGAGACCAAGTTTAAATCTTCAGGCACATGTTTTGAAAACGAAACGTTTGCTCAGTTTTGATGCAAGTTAGAGTAGACAATTAATTTTGTTTTTATTGAACACTGGCATCTCTAGATTTCGCGATTTAAGTTTCAAAAACGCGAACAAAACTTTTCCAAAATTTTAGATTAAAAGATCAAGTTTTTTAAATTGGTTTACTATCGTAATTACAGTGATTTTTAATTTTATATGTGAAAGATTTTAAATGTTATAAAAAAAAAAGCTTGAAACTACGAAAATTAAATTCTTCGTGAAAATTTCTTGCTTTACAGGATGTCAAAAGTCAATTTGTAAATATTAAGACTTTTCAACTGCAATGTCTCAAGAAGAAAACACATTCTCAAATTGTCATAAATCATTCAATTGTTTGTTATTTAGGGCACAAAATTTCAGACTGCGTCGCAAGAAAATTTGTTGAGATGGACTTAACACTCTCGTAATTTTGGGTTCTCCAAAATGATGTCTTTTAGAATGAATTTTCATATAACTTAAAGCACAACGATTGGAATTGTGTCTAAACGGAAAAGAGAAAGAAGGAAAAGAATGAATTGTACGTTGGTTTTTGTCTGTGGAATTGCGAAGAAAGGTAGAGAAATTGGAAAAGGTGGCGCCATTTTTGAGAGAAAGCTCTCTTTTGTCATTGAGCATGATTTGTTGGAGGGCCAGGTACGAATCGGGAGTGAGCTTTGGGGAAGATGAAGAGCAGTTGGTGGAGGAGACGGGAGGCACGGAATTTGGATCGAATGAGTTGAAGAGGTGTGGCGCTTGCTTCTGTTGATAGAAGGAGGAAGAGTATTCGTTTGCGTCGAATGACGTCTGCTGTTGCAGCAGGGGGTGAGTGACGGGCGTGGCTGGAAGGCCGTTGTTGTGGCTACTCGCATTCGAAGTGTTGTTGAGTGAGGAGGCGAGATTGTTTGCGTACTCGCGGTTACAAGAATCTAGAAAGGAAAGAAGACGCGATGACGGTAGAGCACAAAAATAAAGTGAAATTCATCATGAGTCTATTCCTACCATATCTTATTTCATACATTAATACAGTAAAACCTCTTAAAATGAATACTGCACCTAGGACAGTGTGTCTCAAAGTGGTTCATGTGGACAGCCAATGCGTCCACAATTATTTTAGAGGGGTCCGTATAAGAATATGTCAACTTTGGAGTTCATCAAAATTTCCGAAGTGTCTATATTTTAAAAAAATAAAAAATGTAATTTTGTTGAGAAAAAGTTCTGAAATTGAAAAATATGATATATTATGGTTCAAAAAGGCGAAATTCATTAAATGTTATTGATAGAGGAGATTTAAGATTTGTCATCTACTTCATTGGAATCTGACATAATTAGCAAATTTAGCTTCAAAGCAGTTCACACCAAACAACATATTTTTTTCGAATAAAATTTTTTCACTTTTTTGTTTTATAAAATTTTAAAAATAGTATATTAGCAAAGTTTAGTGATCACATTTTTTAAATATTTTAAATAATGTAAAAGGAGTTTAATCGCTGCAGGCAACTAAAGTTAAAGAGTGGCCTTTCTTTAGTCGAAAAAATATACTAAATTTTTGAGTCACAGTGCGATTTTTGCAAGTACTTGAGACTGATATTTTCCAATAGACTTCAAAACTTTGTTAAAAATATTGATTGGATAATTGCTTTTCAAAACACAACAAGCTCTCTGGAAATAAAGCTATCTAACAATTGGTATAGATTTTTCTCCACGAAATGCACTTTACCCAGATAGGTTGATTTTTTTAAATTTTTACCGCATCTATATAAACTTCGTTAAACGCAAACAAAGCGTCAATCTCTGGTATCTTCGACTATGTGGAGTTGTTATTTGGATATAGAGATGTATGGGAGGGAAATTTTTTTGTAATCGCGGATGTTGATGTCAGAATTAATTTTTTTTAGAGAATACACTTATCATAATTGCTATTATAAGCAAACACGAGTTTTAAACCTCTTAAAAATTTAGAGATATATATAGATACTTTTGCTTATGCATAATGTAATCATATAAAGGCGCACTTGTGATAAAAATGTGGATAAAGTAAACATTGAAAAATTCCGAAAAATACTTTGCGGTATATAGAAAAAAGAAACGATGTTTGAAAATAAGGGATGCGGATGTTATTGTGAATGTAAAAAAAATTTTCCGCATCCTGATATCCAATACATCTTGATGTGTGCGAGATGATACAGAACAATATTCCTTACGTAATATTAGTACCACTAGGGTAAAATATTCTAGAAAAAAAAACATAAAAGTAAATCATCCATTTTAGAAAAATATGATTTTTTGTACTTGATTCTCAGCCTCAACAGTAAAATTCAAAAAAAAACAGAAAACAAATGTACAATAATAGCCTGCTAAAAATGCAGTAACATAATACTACAATATAGAGCAGTGCTTTCAGAATCAGAGATACAGTCATACTTTAGCGTCAATTGCAGCTTAATGAAGATCACGGGTTCGATCCCAAAGGCTCCCACTCTCAAAAGTAAAATCACAAATAAGTGTGATTCGGCCATAACCAAGCTTAATGCAAGCATGTTGTCCAGCTTATTTTGTCAGTATAGGTGAGTAAAGAAATGCTTATTTCACGACGTGTATTAGACAACATCATGCAGAAAGTACATGGAATTTATTCACCTAGAATTTGTTGCATACGTGTCATATTTTGACTACACAAACAGTGAATATATCACTCACGTACTTATTCTGATTCGATTGGATGAGAGATACTTGAAAACAATCTGCAATATATTCTTTAGTACTCCCAATTGCATGTTAATAACAAGATTAAATTTAATACTAACTCTACGAACACAGAACATATATAAATCTTTACATGCCTAGAAATACTTTCCTTACATCTTCACCACAAAAGACGTTTGCCCCGCTTTCTCCTTGACTTAATTTAAAGAAGACCCAGAGTCTAAATCTTCTCTTATAGCTTGGCCAAGCTTCAGAAGCTTTTGCGCTTATAACTTTTTTTTCGACAAAATGTAAACTCACCAAACTTTACATAACTGTTAATATATAGACGAAGAAAACCTTGTTTCAAAGTTTCAAAAATATTGAACTAATTTTGAAAAAGTTATTAATCAAACATCAAAATTTTCGAAAAAAAGAGATATATGTACACATATATAGAGCTATATACCCACCACTTTTATCGGAGGTCATAGCAAAAAAACTACAAAACTAATATATATAGTTATATATATAAATGAAGTGGCGCTGAGTCATTGAAAAACGTGGAAATTATAAAAACTAAATTCAGAAGTAAAATCTCTTCAATGCAAATAAATTTTTTGGAGATAAATTCTCGACCTCTATGGTCATCAACTACCAATTAGAGAAGCGAGTTGCTGTGATTGAAGTAAGATGAAAAAGAAAAACTTTTAAAGAAAATTTTGCCATTTTAATAATACGAAGTTTATTAAGTAAAAGCTTTTCTGTTACATTTTACTACAATCACAGCAACTCGCCACCCCCTCCTCCTCCAATTGGTAGTTGAAGATCGGTTGATGACCATAGAGTGGTCGAAAATTTATCTCCCATAAATTTTATTTGAATAAAGACATTTTACTTTTTCTGATATATATATAATTTTTAGTCTTTTTTAAGTGCTATTGGATTTACCCATTAACGAATTTTATTTTTGTAGTCGACATATGTCGATAATCGGTTAATGAAGGCCGAATAAGGTTAGTTATGGATTAATTAGCAGTAATTAAAACTGGTCATTATAAACACGTGGTCGTTGAAGCAGAGGGGAGAGAAGGGTATAGACGTAGCCAAGAGAAAGGGTCATCTTGAGAAAATCAGTTACTATGATAGCTAAAAATGGCTTTATGAATAATACAGAGTTAATATTAAAATTCAACTGAATTAATTGTTACAGTATTTGCATTCTATTAAAGATCAAATTAAATATCTTTGCGCGCCCTGCCAATAAAGGCTGGTCACGTCTAGGACTTTTAGGAATAAGAAAGACGGCCTATGCAAATGCTTTATACCAGACTTCTTCCCCCATAGCCCATTTTGTGTTCTGGCAAAATCGATTCGAACATATTACTTTTCGTCAGACTTCAAAAGTTAAACGTTGTTGAATTGAAGGAAAACCTCAATAAATAACTCCATTGCAAAAAATTGAACTATTGTGAGTGCTCCATTTTCATATATCGCATGATTTTACATTAAATAACTGACTCAGTAGTGATGCACCACCGATTACCGATTAATTAGCACTTATTCATCCACTGATTAATATTTAATTATTTCTTTGCAACACGGAACACCTCCTTGGTTAGAAAAATTTTCTCAGAAAAATCATCTTAAAATTAAATAAAATTTTATCTTAATTTTTTTGCTTAATTCTTTTTCTTCAAATTTCATAGGATTTTTGGCTATTTGTTGTTTTTGTTTTTTCCTCAATTCTCTAGTACAAGATCGGTGGTCTCAGCATCAGGTAAGAGAACGCAGGAGAAAAATTTTCCAACGTTTCATTTCTTAAAAAATAAATTAATTAAAAATTTATTCTTAAACGAAAATCCTTAGAAAAGTAGATAAATCAGAAAATCTATTAATCAGCGCTAATTTGTCAAATATGAACGGTACATCTTTAATTTTTAGGGTCTAGATTTTGGGCCCTCCTGTAAAAAATGTTGAAGGAAGAATCCTGTCTTATATAATTAGAGATATCCAAAAACAGTTTTACAAAAATATTTTCCGAAACATGAAGGGCATTTAAAAATAGAGTACAACAGTGGGATTGGGAGGAGGCAAGATGACACGAAAAGGGCTAAACAGTAGACAAAGTGCATTTTTATCTACCCTCAACAAAATGCCTCATAATTAAGTAAATTTATTTCGTCTTTTTAAAAGACATTTTTCTTATGTTCTTAGGAGTCGTGTAGAATGTCAAACAGTATTTTATATAAAAAGTCAAATGTTCAATCAGCAAAATAAATAATATTAAGTTGATAAACGTTTTCAATGCGCTAGGCCTAGGGAATGAATACGCGACTTTTAAGTCTTCACTAAGATAGAGGCTCTAACTTCGTTTACAAAAAAGAGAAATTGTTTCAATACGTCATTCTATTTCGCCAAAAATGTTTACTATAGAGTTGAAAAGAGAGGATATGATGTCGTGATCTGAATGAAGTATAAAATAGAAATTGTGGCATACCAAAGACAGAAAAATTATCGGGGTGAGAGATTTGGTAGCAAAAGCCGCTATTAATTTTACTGATTGCACTCGAATCACTGCCATTCAGCTTGAGCACTTTGAATTCGGTTTGCTGAGACGGCAGCAACATTTTGATGCGTTCGTGGTTGTGAACAGGCAGGCGTTTGAAGCATTTCGTCTTCTTGTCCACACTCAGCGTGACCGAACACAACTTTCGCTTGCGACACCGAAAGTAAATCGAGTTTTTGGATTCGGCTTTTTTGACAAACTCGTAGCCGTCAATGAGAAGAATGGGCTGCCTCCTTCTGGTAAGAGGGGTGGCGAGCTGCTGGTAAGGTTGCTCCATAAAGGGAAGATACTGGTACTGCTGCATGAAAAGTACCAAATGGAGATGCGAGCAAAGGTGCAGGTAGTGTTGGCTTTGAACGCACGCAGGCAAAATGTTACGCAGACTCGACACTACAATTCACAGAGTGAAGAAGGAAAGGCCTCAAACACGTCAAGAGATGAGGAAAAAGTTGCACAAGGAGTAGTGGAAAGAGAAGAGGTGCTGATGATGGTGAATGGCCTTAACTACTGCATCTATGTGTATATTTTTCTCTTTGTGATAAAATGGAAGCAGAGAAGAGATAGCAGCAGCGAGCCAAGGTTTAAGGACTCAGCTTCGCTATATATAAGAGGGTGAATTTTGAGAAATGAGTGGTGGAATGGAGGATACAAGACATAAAAAATTCGAGGAAAGGAAGGAGAGAGTCTTCTAAAGGAGAGAAGATTGTTGCGAGCGAGGAGGTTATGCCAAGAAGAAGACAAATAAACAAGGCCGTTGTTAAAAGTAAAACTATTATTACTACCTCTCCTCAGTAGTAGAAGGAATCTAACGACGATGATGATGAAGATATAATAATGTCGCAGGCAGGCATATTATTACTACTATTGAAATAAAGCATGCTGGTGTGTGTGCGTGCATGGAGAGAAGAGAGAGACTAAAAGCACAGACACAAAGCTTTGGCCAATATCATTGATTTTACGTTTACTAGATGACCTAGCCTTGATTATTAATGAGAAGCGCGCGCAGCATTGCGTCATTTTGTCCATCGTACACACACACACACACACACACACGCACGCACTATCCTAAGCAATCATGGAGCAATGCTTGGCACACCATGCACAGAGTACATAGATGCGCGTGCACTAAAACGTATAAACATCCTTCATCTCATTTTAAATGCAAGTAGTAGTACATTCATTCAATTCCCTCCTTCTCTTCTCCCTTTCTCTTTCATTCAAGAGATGCAGCGAGAGAGAGGGAGAGAGAGAATCAACGAAGAGTCTGCTGCTGCTGCTGCTGGCTGCATCTGTGTGTACTGGGATGGATGATACAAGAACGCCTTGTTCATCCACACCCCCTTCCCTGTTGAACGTAGAGTGGCCTTTATTTCTGGTACACATTATTGTATCATTATTATTAGAGCATCATAGTCTTGTCATACATAAAGAGGATTATAATTCATCCATTATTCATTGGTACTTCTCCAATAATGGAATTAACTGTACTCTGAATTACGCTTCATTCCCACCACCTACCTACCTACCGACTGCTTGAGGCCTTGATTTCGGTACTGAATCCAGGAATTGAAAAAAATAGTAGCCATGGGTTTGAATCTTTAACTTTGGGAAAATATTTTCGCCAATGATTTAATACCAATGAAAAAAACAACACAGAGGTCCACTAATTGTCAAAAAAATAAAAAATTTTTAACCGCTTTATAAATATTTATCAATAACACTTCATTTCCTGACTATTTGGGAAAAAATTGCAAAATGTTAATCATACAGTTCAAACATATAAAGTCACATTACATGAAATTAAGAAAAAATGATTTAAAAAGTTGGTTCTTATAAAATAAATCAATTTTTAAAGAATAAATAAAATTATATGGTGGCGTTAAGAAGATTAGAAAAATATTTTGAATTAATATCTTCTGAGACTGCATAAGGAAAAATTTATAATTATATTATACTGATACCAATAGAATCTTGAACAATTCTATATACTAGTATTACAATTGGAGAACCCACAAGTGCGATCAATGTAATTATTGATTTCTTTACATAAGATAAATTTGTTTCAGTATAATACACACGTATCGATAGTGTGTTTGATTCAGCCATCTAAGAAAAATATAGATAATATGCAATTTTCGGAAATTAGGATATCCTATACTTTTTTTCATAAGTATAGAACAAAATTTACATGATTATTTTGGAGGGGGTTAGATATATTATTCTGTACGATTTTTATCATCCGAAAACACCGTGAAGTAAAAAAACAATAATGGTCTGGTGAGGGTTAAAGAAATTTTTCAGCAGTAAGAAACTTTCAAAATGACTTCTTCACGAAAATTGCAAATTCATTTCGATGGACACACATGACAAGTGCGTATTTATTCGCAGTAGAGAAGACTGCATGCCGAGATAGTTTGAAGTAAGCGAGCGACTTAAATGACCTTGTTCTGTGACGTCCAACAAAATAAATCTTTAACGCATTGAAGAAAGACGATTAACTTTAAAAAATGAGAAAAGTTCAGCGAAATATTTTAAAAAATGTTAAAGCTTCAGGGCTCCATTGTGCGTATGTCAGTTGCAAGGACGTTTTTTATACTAAAAAATATGGATAGATGTATCGTATTTTGGAGCAACTTTGCCTAGATGAATTAACAACCCATTGAGAGAATTTGATATAAAACTACACTAACCCTCAGAAGACCAGTGTGCCACCCAGGGATGGGGTGTAGGGCGAAATATCCAATTCCTTACAAACAGCAGGCATAAAGTATGGTCTTCATGGAACTGCTTCGCGATCCCCCAGGGCACCGTATACTCCACTTTGAGAATCACTGAGCAAGAAGGTAGTGGATGCAATCAGAATGATAAACAAGGTAAACGTGACTTGATAAAATTCGTATAGTTATCCGCAGTTATAGTGGGATTGGGAGCTTACATTGCAAATATAATATCCGATAAAAATGGTACAAATATTTTTATAATAAATTTTGAAAATTACAAAAAAATCCAAATTAGTAAAAGTAAGGATAATTTTCACCTTACTTGTGAAAGAAAAATGCATGCTGGTGTCATTCTAAATACTAATGACATTCTGGATCGTTGTAAATGGGAGGTAGAGATGTTTTTTTAAATAAATAAGGTATTACAACTAATGAATTTTGTTATTGAAGGTCAAATCATAATTCTTTTTCATTTCTCGATTCCTTATCTCATAATTTTGGGATTTGACTCATAAAAATCACTATTTGATCCAATTTAGATATTTAGCTATAGACAGTGTTTATTCATTCCTCAAGGACATAACTACACCCATTTTTGAATGGATATAACCATCTACTAACAAACTAAGTAAAAAATTATTAACTTATAAAGAGCAAATATAATTGATACAAAAAATGATTCTCAAAATTATTCTCAGAAATGCAATAGTATTTTTTGAAATAAATTCAAGAATACGTAGCGATTTTTAGTTAAAGATATAAAAAATAATGGTTGTTAGGGTGCACCTCCCAGCTTAACCGTTGAAGATCAGGGGTTCAATCCCCAAGGTTGTCAACTCTTAAATACAAAATCACAAAACTGTGATTAACCACCATCCTCAAGCAAATAAAACAAGAAAATACTTTGATATCTCCAACTAAAAAGCTTTAGTTAATTTGACAGTTAGTTAATTAATTAGATAAAAGTAAGGTTCTTGCGTCGAACTATCAGCAAAGAAGAATTGATGGTGGATCGAACCCGAGACCTTGTGGTATCTAAGCCAACTATCTACCCAATCTTACTCACACCACATTTGTTAGTACCAGGGCCGGCCCTAGTGTTCGCGGGGCCCTATGCAAAATGGATTGCGCGGGGCCCAGTGTGGGTAGGAAAAAAGATTAAAAGTGAGAAATAAGATTTTGAAAAAAAGAAAAGGGATTTGTTTTATTACTTTTTCATTAACACAAAATGACGATCAAAGTAACTTTACTTTGCAAACCTTGCGTTTGGCGAAATCATACAATATATCATCAAAATGAAAAATGAGAAGCGCGGGGCCCACTCCCGCCGCATAGGCCTGAAAGCATCTCACTACAAAGATATTGTGATAGCAAGAATTACAGCAAATTTATTTAATTTTTTTGGTAGATATACGTTTTAGAGATAAAAATATTCTTGCAGTCAAAAGTGGAGCACTGCACTTGGGGGGAGGGGGGGGGGGGGCATTTCTATACACTTACTTAAACGTGGGTTCAATTTTAAAAATACTGGTAATTTGCGGGTTGTTTACCTAGTTGTGTAACATACAAGAGAAAATCAAGAAAATCGACACATATTTCATATTAATTATTAATTTAACCATTTTCATCTAAAAGTTAATTTTTTGTTGAAGCAAATGATTTATACATTCAAAAAGTTTCTTGGACCCCCCCCCCCCCATACACACAAAATTGCCCCTAAGGATTATAGCCCGGATATATATTAAATCTGATTATTTAAAAAAATGAAAAAAAAGTTTAAATATTGTTTTTTTGTGGATTCAAATCAACAGACTTGGGGTTTTTCCGTTCCAAACAACAACATATTTAGTGTATAAAAGGAATTAGTAATTTTAGAGCGATTTTGCTTCATCAGGAAAAATGCATGCCTTTGCAATAAAAAATATTTGCGGTAACCGAAGTATCCATTTTATTTTCTTTAGGTACACTTTTTTTATATAAGCAACACCATTTTCTGGATAAAGCCACATGAATTACAAAATTTGGTTATGAAATGAATACCCAGGTCCCCCCATATGTATGTGTGTTCTTGGTAAAAAAAGTATCAAAAGGTGAATGAAACAATCGATATAAAATCTAATCGAAACATTTAAAAAATGGAAAGTCATTTCAAGGTCATCACAAAGTAAAAACGATCATACCTTTCAGACAAGAGGAAAAAATACAAAGAGTATGCCACAAATTAAATTTAAATGCAAAGAGAGTATTTTATATTAAATTAAATGAAAAACAAAGAAAAGACAGACATGTTTATGTAATGAGAACACGGATTAAGCTGAAAAGCTAATGACACGACTATTTTCACACAGCATAAACTTTATAAAAAGATGGCTGTCATTAGCAATTGTTTTGAGTATATCCTAATGTTCATTAAAGAAAATTAGTAGTCCGTAATCCATAAATAAATCAATTGTAAAGAGCTCGAGGAACAATAAAAGCGTATTTAAGATAGCAAAAATATGATCGGTCTATTATTTTATTATATATTTAAAAAGTTGTGGTTTTTTCTCAAAGTAGAGTGGATTACACAAACTCTTTGATCTGATTGGATGAAAATTTTTGAAATATTTTTTCATATTTAACCAATCAAATTACGCAAGAATCTTACCACTTATTTGAGCCACTTATCTTACCACTCTTGAGAATCTAACTCATTGAAAAAGATGAGCAGAGGATTGGTTTTCAAAATTGATGGAATTAAAGCACATTTTCCCTTCTATTAGCGTGATTAGGTAAGGTAGAAAACAAAAGAATTTGTAACGGTCAAACAACTAGTATTCATAAAGTAAGGTAAAGGTAATCTTTTCTCGAATTTTTATTAAAGTCTATCTATACCTGATCAGAAGTGTCAAGAACACACTTCGTTTCGATTATAATAAAGGATATCTGGCTTGTAGGTCATAAAATATACATTAGTGTTTTGTCGCATTGTCCAATAAAGGTGAACAATTTTATATTTTAGAACATATGAAACTAATATACAGATCAGTGGTTACCAAGCCCAGGTTCGCTTTGCTAAAAATAATTAAAGCTTTCTGAGTATTAAATAATGATCTAATTAAAGTAGGAAGTGATCTGAGTGGGCAAAAATATAAAGCAGAAGTGACTACTAAAGCCATCAAATTAAAACGAAGACAACTTTTTCCCAAAAGTTTCCCAAAAGGGAGAAATTTGAAGCTTTAAAGGGGAAAATAATTACACCGCTATAATTTTGAAACAAGCTGTTATATTTAAAAAAAATTATTATTTACAAAAGATTAATAAGTGCGGGAAATTTTATTTTATTGTCTATCTTTGTAAGTCGGGTTTTTCAACTTTACTTGCAATGAGAACTAAAACACGAACCTGTCTTGAGATAGAATGTGACATTAGTGTGCGTATGCCAAAACTTCTCCTGATATTACTACACTAGTGAAGAAAAGCAACATTATTTTTCTGCATATTTTCTATCTGAACTGGAGGGCAAATAATAGGAATGCGTTTGGGGACCCCTGCTCTACACACAAGGGGCAATGGGGATAGCTGATTCAAAGTGGGGCTGACTATAAGAAAGTGTATACATTTATATATCTCAAGTAAGTAAGATGAGAAATAAATTCCACTGATGCTCGGCCATAACCCCCCCCCCCCCCCCGGGCCTGGATAAAGCAAATATATATATTTTAAACAAGATGTTCATAAATGCATACTTTTATTTAAAACAAATTCACGGTTGCTATTAAACCTTAAAGCGATCGTGTAGGCCAGGCTTTTTCAAGCCAGCGCCTAGGGCTCATTTTGGGACCGAGAAAAAAGATTTGGGTCCCAATACTTTTCATCAAACTTGTTCAAAATTTGATTTGAGGCAAAACAACATTAAATTTCTCACAATATATATTATATACATATATTTGAATCTGAGATCGATTACAAAAAATTCTATTTTCTATATATTATATGGTTTTACCCTTAAATTAAGAATTAAATTTAGAATTTTAGGGTTTTTAAAGTTAATTTCCATATAACTTTTGGACGAGAGTATTTATTTTTTTATATACACAAAATATTTAATACTTAATGCACAGCCTTTGCTTTCTCATCTACATGTGCTGCTGCTTTTTTAATTTTATAGAGTGAAGAGAGCATTTTTTGAATGTATGTAAACACTTCTAACTCATCCTTACCAAGTTTTTCCTACGTTAACGCAAAGTAAGCTAAGTATTTCCAAATAGTTAGAAAAAATGATTCCAAGTCCGACTCCATCTTTGACTCCAAATACTATAATCCCAATTCCCCACAACGAATATTAAAACGCGACTATTCACTTCTGGCTTAGACTAAAGAAGCACCATTCCTTATGCTTAGAAAAGTTTATTTTCAATATTTAAAAAATTCCCAATGACTCCTAAATGATATTAGATTCTGACTAGGAATGTACCGATTAATCGGTAACTAATCTTTAATTGAATCACGGATTAATTGGTAATTCGCAAATGCTGCCATTTAATTGGTATTTAACAAAATAGTGATGATTAAAAGATTTTCTGATTTATCTACTTTTTCAATGGTTCAATAATAGTGTGTCTAATTAAGATGTTAGAAGAGACTCGGAGTAATAATAATTAATTAATTATATTTTAAGGAATGAAAAAAAATGGGTGGGAAAATTTTCTCCAAAGTTCCTGTACCAGGAAATTAAGAAGAACCAAAATTGTAAATATGGGTGTAGAGGACAAAAATGTTCAGAAGAAATACTTAAGTAGAACCTTTGACATTGTGAAGAGTTGTGAAAGAACCGTGGGTGGTTTTATGAATCGGTTGGCGCTTTGAAAAATATGGTGACCTTGACTATCAATTGTGTAAAATTTGTGAAAAGTCTATACGGGAATTAATGTAAAAAATTTACTAGAAACGAGAGGAGCTGGTTTTGCTGCATTTCCTTTCTTGGTTCGAGTATAGGAGGCGCTAGAGGATTGGGAAAAGGGCATAAATTTTTTACGAAAGATTTTACGCCGAGAATAACAGTTGTGTTGGCGGAGCCCACCTGTACTCTTGTCATTGAGATTGTATTTGACTAGTGTGAAGCACGTGGTACAACATGCATAGGGCTGGCGAATGCCACGGAAGGAGACAAGTTTAAAGCGATTCCAAACATCGCATTTAGCACGAGGATTACACATGAGTGAGACGTCGCGTGATTCGACTTCCAAAAGTTTGTACAAAAGTTCACGGTCAAGGACGCGTTGAGTGTCATCGATGGAAATGGCTGCACAGGAAGCTACCGTAGAAGGTGTATGTTTGCCATCACTTTTATCTTGCCCACGAATGATTTGGTACCGAATTTCCTGAGTTGCTTTTTTGGAGGAAGCCGACGACGACTGTTTGGTCAGCATTTCTTTTCCAATCGAGCGTAATGTTGAGCAGTTTTAGAGGGTGTGTGACCTGATGATCAAAAGATTGGACAGGAAGTATCTGTGCGCGAGAAGTCGTTATCAGTCAAACAACAAGATCATTGGAAGGATAAGATCTAGCGGCACAGAATTGAGCTGGTTGAAGAAGGTGGCGACAACGGCGAGAGAGTATTACGAAAATGAAGGCAACGGTGTGAGTACTAATGAAAGTGGTGGTTGGGTGGGCGATGGTGAGTGATGTAAAATCACTCTGAAACACACACACACACAATAATAAACATGTAAAAAATGGAAACGAGCTTATGTGTGTATATATATATTTTTTGGATGACGAGGAGAGTAAGGGAACACACTCACACGCACACACAATATGTACTTCTACTTATTTTACTACATGCGATGTTTTCAAAATTAAATATTATATAAAATATATATAAGATCGTATGTGGAGAAGATGTACGCTCTCATATTTTCATATACGAACGTATATATGCGTGTAAACACCACACACACACTACCACAAAACTACAGAAATTGCCATTCATTTATCTATCTCTCTATATATATATACTCAACTAAAATACGCCAGCATCTCATGGTGGTATATGAATTATAACGATATCATCATATACAAAATATATATAATTCATCTTTCCAATTCGATAAAACATTTTCGTTCATTACACCACAACGAAAAAGACACTTTTCTTACCACAACAAAGACAAACGCACATTCATATCACACACACACACACACACACTAAAAAGTATGCACACCAAGATGTGTGTGTGTGTGTGTGCTGGATGGAGAAAATGGTTGAATGCGTAGAGGGAGAGCGAATGGTGTGGAGTGTCCACGACAACCACTCGATTCTGCTAAATTTTGTATGCGGTCATCGTTTTCGTGATGTTTTTTTATGAAAAATCAATGCCTGGCAGAAAGGCTTATCTCGTTTTCAGACAGAAAAAGAATTTGATGCAGGCAGGCAGGCAGTCAGCCACAAACATCATACTACTCTGTGCACTTTATACACGTGTACACACATCCCACACACAATTAAAGCCTATGTAATAATGGCGGAGATGATGTGCTCTCATTCTTCTACTTCTCTTATGCATCACCCACCACCAAATTGCGTAAAGAGACCACCAAACAGGAAACTACGTGAAAGAGGTTTCAAAATTTTTAGCCGGAAGCCCATTCAAATTGATTCAATGAACTTCTCGAAATATTCAATGAATGCATGCGCATTCCACAGAATTGGAGCGAAGAAATGAGGGTCAGCAAGAACTTTACCTGTTCTAACAACAACAAAGTGTTGCTCGACTACAAAAATTTTGTACTGAAGAAGGTATTAATTTCATGAAAGGTTGAATGCATTTTCAAAAGTGAGAACAGCATTTCAGTGTGTTCATTGGTAATCAATCATGAGGTTAGCGTAACAAAAAAATTTCGAGAGATATTCAATAAAAATCCGAAAAAAATGAGTGTTTATGTCATAACTGAAGATATCAAAACAACTAAAATATTGGTAAATCCAATTTTATTAAATATTTATCTTGGCAAAATAATCACCTGCACCGCAAAATATCTTCTTGTCTTTAAACGTTTTAAATGATGAGAAAAAGCATATTAAAAGATTTGACAAGAGAATAAAATTAATTATTGATTTAAAAATCGAAAAAGTAAGATGAGATAAGTGAGTATAAAACCAGAAAAAACAAAATGTAAACCTTTGTACAATATCACTAACACAAGCACAGTGTTAAAATTGAAGGTGTCTAGTTCACACATGAGGAGTGGTCAAAACAAACAAGACACCCTTCTCTTTAGCTCCTATTTTAAGAAATGAAATTGCGCAAAATAAGTAGAGTAGTAATGGTGGTTCATAGACAACAGAAATTCTAATTTGAGAATCCAAGATTTTCGGATTCACAGAAAAAATATTTCAAAAGCTTTTCCAGTATATACATTCATATAATTACAAGAAAATAAAATGAATCTTAGACAGCTTTTAAAAAAGGAAGAAAATTAAGATCATAATTAAAAAAAATAAAAATGTGAAGGTAAAAATTTTTTTCATTAAAATGTATCAAAAATATTTTTCCTTCCAAATAATTCCAAAATGTTTGCAATATGAAGATATTTTATATTCTGAACATATGTATAATTCATGAAAATCACTCTATGCTACAACTCACGTCATTTATAGAACCCCTCATGGCTAATTGTAGTATCTAATATCATTGATAATAATAACAAGTTGGTTAATAAATAATATTACTGTCTATCATCCAATTGAATACGTCTAAACTTGCAAATTTTTTAAAACATATTAGAAAAAGCGGGAAAAGCAAGATGATTTGCTTCTTTCCCACAATAATAAGATAGATACAATTCTCTAAAAATACAGGCATTCTCCGAAGCTCAAAAGAAAAGCAAATTATTCTTTGGGAATATATACACATTTTCGTTGAAGAGGGGGTGTGTGTTGTTTGCGCAAAATACGCGAGATTGATGATGAAGAGGATAATTAGGAATAATATAATCGATTCACATGTACTTTTTTCAGAAAGGGCATATAACTTTGACACAATAATTTTCAACGTCACTTTTCTTTGTACACGCCTGAAGTAAAAACGATGACAACTTCATCATCGCCACCATCATCATCATCATCATCATTCTTTCGTTTTATTTCTCTGTCAAGCCTTTTTATATGTGAATGCTGCTTGATTTTCAGCAAATAACAGAGATTGCTTAGAAGAGTACAGTTCAAATCAGTAATTTGGAAAAGCTAGAGGAGGCATTCAAACCACGTTTCTTTTTCCTAAGCTACGTAGGAAATTTCACACCCAAGTTCACTAGGATATCTTTTCTCAGAATAAATGAAATTTAGTAGATCTGTTGAGAGAGTAGGCAAAAGGGAGTTTCAAAAAATGTTAAAAACTTATTTTCATTCTTAATACTTAAAAAATTTGAAATCACCGCATTATTTTTTATCCTTTTTTTAATTAAAATTTCAAAAAGTTTTGAGAAGAATAATTTGTGGACAGGTGGTTCCTTATTCATGATTAAATAAGCTCATTTAACGTTAATGGGGGAAAATTGAAAATGGTCGTTAAAGCACGTTCCTCCATTATAAGCGGTAAAGTTGGGCCACGGAGCTCCTTATCAGAGGAGCCCACTCCTGAACTTCAGATTATCTTTCGATTGCATTTAAAGTTCTTCTAACATCATCGGTTACTCTCGCCACTAGAATATTCTTAACCAAGGTTGGTAGAGTTTCGGTTTTTTGTATTAACCCATTTACGGCCAATGTTCCTATTTTGGAACATAAGTAATTTCATTTTTGTCTGCTTTTTTAAATGACTTTGAATATAAATCGTCTGCGTTTTTTTAGATATCGTCTGATTTGCTTGGCCTTAAATGGGTTAAAAAAATATTTTTTTAGAATTTTGAATAAATAAAAATAAAATTTAATTTTTGTAAGCAACACGCAGTGATCCTTCTTTAGCCGAAGCCGAAGCAGTAAAATTCATTTGTTCCAGTTTTTTATTTGCGAACCTTTATGTATAAGGACGGAGTGCTTATAAGTGCTTTTTCGCCTAACTTGATTTATTTTTTTGCCACTCTTTTGAATTTTAAAAATTTTGTCACTATTTTGAGCAGCTTCCATTTTGGCCTTTCCCAACATGCGATATATCACATTGTTAGTGATTTTATTTGTACACTATCTTATCATATTATTTTTATTTACTTCATTTTAATGGAGACCAAACAACAATATTCTCCCAACCCTCTGAACCGATTTCCTACCATTACGAAGTCAGTCTAGCTAACGAACAAGTTAAAGAACTAACAAAACTTTCAAAAGGTTAAACAATCAACCTGAGTATTTTTAAAATAAATCTTTTACAAACTTGATGTTTATCAAAATATTGAATTTACATTATTATATTTTATATTACGAGAAAAAGTTCTTTGGGCGAATTATCGTGAGCCGAAATGTCATACGGTGAATTAATCATATGGGGAGATATTGAAGATCAATCATAGTTAAAGTGATCCCCAAATGTTGTTGATAACAGATAAACAAAGCAATCTCAATTTAGGAAAAAAAAAATCGAAATTCGACATGAAATGAAACCTTTTTCTATATTATGAACAGTTTTGTACTTTAACTTTCCTTCAAAAGTAAATAAAAAAAAAGCTTAGACTAGGAGAGTCAATAAAGTGATCATTATATAGAGATGTTCAGTTCACTATAAGGATGTTACATTAGTTTACGAGAAAAAACTGAGACTTAATATTCTCTTTTTAGAAGAGGCTTTCACTAATCGGGGTTTCTCAGTTTATTGTATTTTTTTTTATGAAAATTGGAAAAAAAAAGTACAAAATCTTAGAAAGGCCTGTTAATTGATTTCCAAAGGAAATGAATTAGGTATGAAAAATTATGAGCTTGAAAATGACTACTCTTGAGAGAATTTGCTTGGAAATACTTCCTCTAATTTAACAATTCGTCCAAAGACATTAAATTTTAAAAAAAATTGTTAAAAAATAGATTCCAACTATAATAAGTTAAAAAAAAGTGTCAGAAAAAATGCTAAAAATTAAGAAAGTTATGAAGGAGGTATTAGACCAATTGACGTTGGACCAATCGTACTTTTATACGAGTTGATTTTAGACCAATTAATAGCATTGAACCATATTTCGTATTAAATCAATCTCTTAGAGCCCTATGAGAGTACTTACACGAAATTAATCCATCCGCGCATACCTCAAAAGTTTATAATTATCCCAAAACAAGGCCAATGTCGACAGACAAATTAGGATAACTCTTTAATTGATTGAAATAAATGAAAATTATTTTTTTTCTGTTTCAAATACAACTTATAATCGTACCTGCCTTTCGAAAAAAAATGATATTCTAAATATTCAGTATATCTCTATAAAACTACACACCTTTTTCTGAAAAATGTGCTCAGGAAAAGTGATTTTGACATTTAAAAAAAATTATACATCGTAGAGTAATCAAATTTGCATTTCTCAAAGCTAAGCAAGAGTAACAAACGACCAAATTCATAGCTCTTTTATTTTTTGTTTTACAGCGCTTCAAAGTTACTCCCTCCCAGGACGGAAAAATCTTCTCTATTTAAAACTCAAAAAAAAATCCAAAAATAATTCTCTCACACTATTGACTTTTAGACCCTTAAAAGGAGTCTCTAACAAAAAAGTTTCTATTTTTCCCTTGTTAAAGTGACCAAATTTCAGCTTTTTTTCACTTCCGCTGTAAAACCAAAAGTAAAAGTCCTACAAAAATGAAACGCATACCATTTTCAAAAAATCGGATACGTATTAGTATAAAATTTTTGCCTTTAAAGACATCCTATTTTTCCAAAAATTTCAAGATTTTTGCAAGGTAAAATCATGACCGAAAATTTTAAATATTTTGGCGGCTCAAAAATTTCCGAGGTCCAATTTGGTCCTATCTCCCAAACTTCCAGCATTTCTAGAGTTACTATAACCCTTTCCAGACCCGTTAAACCAAATTCTTGATTTTGCCTACTTTTTCCAGTACCAAATGAAAATTTGGTTAGAACGGGTCTTATACCTGAATTGATTGTCCAATTCTTTTCTGTTCTGACCTAGATCTACAAGATGATCTATATATGTCTGGATGTTAAATTTATAACTTGGAAATTATTTTATGTGTACAATTTGGTCCTTGCATCCTAATTATATGTAGAAAGTTATACGTAGGCTACATCATTTTTTTGATATCATTATCTCGCCCATTACAAATTCCCTCGTCAATCCTAATTGCTTGCAATGATATAAGGTGTGACTTTGTATCCAAATAATCCTAAATAAAGAAAACTTTTCGAAATTTCCAATTTTTTTAAACAAATTAAAATAATGCTATGTGTCAAAATTGTTTCAAAATTGATTTTCCTCAAATAATCATAAGCGAGCTTATTTGAACTTGATTAACCTATCGCCTGCCCAGAAAGAGCACTTTTGGTGCTTTCACGAGGGATCTCTTAAAACGGCTTTGACTGTATTTCAATGTTTTGAAATATTGAGAAAACTTTTAGTTTGCTCAAAAAATTTAGACAGATTTTGCTTTATTTTGGAATATTTCTGTAAAATGTCACACCCTAAATATATAATAAAAACAATAGTGATGTACGGATCCCAATTTTTAATCGATGCCGATTACTTTATGAAATTCGGAGCTGATTGTGAAACGATACCGATACTTGAAGCAATTACGAGTAATGAGTATGTGTGATTTTAAACTGTCAGACACAAATTGAAAAAAGCTACTAAATCCTCCAGAAGAATATAGTGCATGGTTGTTTGAACTTGCGTATGTTCGTGTCCAGTTGCATCTGAGTGATGATTATGTGGGAATTTAAACTTGCAGGTATACATTTTAAAGAAGCTAGATAAGGAAATAGTAGCGAATTTCAGTATTCATTATAACTTAGTTTTTTTCCTACGTAATTTGGAAATGTAACGTATCATATGCCACGAGTGAAGAACCAATTATATGTCACGACAGTATTTATGGCCGTGACGATGGGGTTGAGAATCTATCTTAGACTAAGGCGCATTTGTGCTGTTGTTTTTACGGCAAAAAGCCTTTTCTCGAAGTAACACCATATTTAAAATTTATAGGAATATTTGAACAAAAAGAAAGTCTCTCTTTACGCTACCTGTTCGGCACAAGAAAGAGACAAATAATAAAAAAAAATGACGAACCTGATTAAACAAAAATAAGAAGATATCGGTGCCGATCTAATCGGTACAACACTAATAAACAAATAACTTAAATTGGTAAGCAGCAGTTTTATGATTGAAAATACTGTTTCTCTCATCGTGTTCAAGTTTGCAAATTTTTTGCAAGGTAAATAATATAATAAAAAAATAAAATTTTTTTATTAAACTATCTCTTTGTGGAAATTACGTTTTTTAGTTTTTCTTCAAACAAATAGTGGTTTGTAAACCTCGGCCCAACAGTATTAAAATTAAACGCGTTATAATGACGAAATAAAAAAAGAAAATGATATTAACTTTCCCCATCTAATAAAGAGTTATTTATTTATCGAATCATAACATTCAGGTATATATTTACTCATAAACAGTCTATAAAAAAAGATATGGATAGAAATATAGGAAGTCGATAGCTTTCATCAGATGATGAAGAGCTTCCTTCCTCCTATCTTTAAAAAAAAAAAGGATAAAAATATAGCAAGTTAGATTAAATATTTTCGATATTTTATAAAAGCTCAAAAATTAATTGATTTTCAAGGTTCTCAATAATAAAATCAATAAATAAAGTTAGACCAACAATATCGTCAAATTGTATTGCCAGTATCCAAAACAAATTATTATTAGTCTATAACATTTTTCATTAAGTGGAATGGTGCGTGAAATAATTTATCAAAAAAAATATGCCATATCTTTAAAATATATTATTTATATCTCAACATTAAACTTTTAAAAATTCTGCTCCTTAGACCTTAACCCATTTTATCCCAAGAAAAGCAAAGAAAATAAATAATATTTTAAATGATAATGATATTTTCGCTTGGACTCCGCACCGCAATCAAAAGAGCATTAAAGAAAAAAAAACCATTGTATGATTTTTCGTACCTAAGAAGTTTCATACCAGAGACACTTTTTTCAAATTTTTGAGCACAAATAGACGAATTTATGAAATGCCTTGAACTCTATTAAAAATGAAAGAACTCTTGACAAACACGATACAAAAATATGGAAAATTTCAAAAAAATTTCAAGCTGTTTGTTAATTTCAACTTATTTTTGCCGATTATTATTATTATTTATTTTTCCGACATACAACTATAAAAACATTGAAGAGTACTACTTCCAGAAACAAGACTGTTACACACTTGGTAAAATTTAAAATAATTTTTTTGAATATTACTTTACTTACCTTGATTTTATACAAAAATTGGATTCAAATGAGGTGAATGAATATGTAATTGCTTCCATATTTTTACTACATTAAAATATTTAGAAAATATACATTTATAGTTGTATATGGAAAAAAATTAATTCAATAAATAAAATAAGTAAGAATAAATTGGAATATACTTTTCAACTAGAATAATTTTTGAATGTATAATTTTTACAAGCATACAAAAGAAGCTCCGATCGGTAACATTAAAATCAGTGTGTTAAAAAGTCAAAATTTCAAGAAAATTTGTTAAGTTGATCAGGATACACTAGAGAAGTAAAAAGTCATTTATAATATTGATTTGACCATGAACCCTACTAGTTAGACACGTCAATCGATTACATGAAATAAAATGAAATGGTGAAATGAGGAAAAGATGAACTTACCATATTCTTTATGAAACATTTCATTTTTTAGGAATTTTTTGGCATTCAAGAGTTTTTGAATGGCCTTGATTTGCAGCGTATCATATGGCTGACAAAAGTGTGTGTTACTAGGCAACTCAGGATTATCTAGCAAGCAATTATCCCTTACGCGAACAGTGGGCAGGGGGCGACTAAACTTCGTTTGCTTATTCAACTCCAAGCAGGATTTGCAGCGCCAATACGAAGACGTTTTAGATTCCCCCTTTTTTACAAAGATGTATTCTGTGTGCGCATCTATCTTATAGCGGATGCATTTGTTGCCAAACTGCGTAAGGCCGAAGATGGGAGTGGGGTTGAAAACATTATTATCCATGACAACCAACTCTTGGATGAAAAAAGGAGAAGCAAATATTCACAAGAGGCGAAAGGACCTCGCTTGGGATGATTAGAAGGGTGAAAAGTGTTCTTTGAGTTGGAGAAAGTGCTGGTGCCAATGAGGGAGAGAGAGGCAGACAGACAGACAGGCAGGAAGAGCAAAACAGGGGGAATTATAGCATGGGATATAAAGGGGGAAGAATTCGATTTGAGAATGTTATAGTGTGAGCGAGTGTGTAAGTTTGTATAATAGTATTGATTGAAAGCAGGGAGAGAGGATAAGAGAGAAAGAGTAATTATTGTGTCGTCGCGTAAGAGCCAATAATAACGATAATGGTGCGCAGAGAAAGGCTAATATAATAATAACAACAACAATAGTAAAAGGCGCTTATTTTCTTCTTCATAAATGATGGAGACGACATAAGACTAAAACATCTCCTCCACACATTTTGCAACTACTATGATATGTTTCACGTTTGTTTCTGTAGAAAGTAGCCGTATCTTGAAATATTGTGATGTAAATCTCTTGCTCCCTCCCATGCTTATAACGGCGTGTGTATGGATTATTTTGTAGAGTTAACATAATAACAATATTATATATTTATGCGAATTCCTATGTACACATTCACATTACTATTAGTCAGTCGCGTTAGAAATAGGAGCAGACATCACATGTATATGATATATAAAATGAACATCATTATAATATAAGCTCTTGAATATCCTTGATAAGTAACGAAGCATGAAAAAATAACAATGCTAGTGCCAACATTGAATGGAGCAGTTTCAAAGGCAACGGGTGATGATGCTATGGTGTGTATGTAAATGAGTCCTCATCATCATCATCCTCTTCCTCCTCCTCCTCATAATACACTTTCCAACAGAATGGTGCCATTGTGTGCTCATCTCTCTTATCCTTTAATTTAAACGCTTGATTTCATTACGTTGATAGCGTAAAAACATGACATATGAGTAAAGACAGTCTGGCGAAATTTGATACTGCTCAGATCCGATTAGCCTGCCTAGCTTTGAGAAAGAAGAATCTTCAAAAAACTTATCCGAAAAATAACTAGGAATATTGCGGATTAAGATTCCATGTAACAAAATAAGAAAGAAAAACAATGTATTATTGGTAATAATGTAATGGTGTAAATTTTTTATGTAAAAACGATCAATTGATTTTCGGTGTTAGTTATTTGTATTACAAAGAGGCAGTTGGTTTTGGTGGGAGGTGGCTGTAAACCAGTAAAAACATATTCTTCCGCTAATATATCACGAAAGGTATGGAATAAAGTTTTGCGTTCTTTCAAAAGCTGATTTTAATTTAGGTAATGATTTATTTAGTGTTAGTAAAAGGAAAAGAAATAAAATTTTAATAACAGATGCATTTTTTTGCTAATTAGTTTTTTTATACAAGGTCACCAAGTTTTTTCAGATCTTTAAAAAGAGGGGTCTTCGCTTCCTTTTAAATAGAAGGGTGGACAAAAGATAATTGATTTTTGGATATTGTGATTAATTTTAGAAAGGGCAGACACTTTAATCAAGGGGGTACCGTTCTCTCTTCCCCCTGGCTCTGCCTGTGAAAATTAAACAGGACTATCTGCGCATATCCAGTAGGAGACTAGAGCGATCATGCCATTAATTTGATTGCAAGGGCGGGGGAGTAGAGGAAATGTTTGATCCTGGTGGAGTTTTAGCTCTAAAATTGCTCATTTAAATTTCTCTTTCATCATCTAATCATTAATCATGCTAAATCAAAGTTTTAGGTCGATTGACAGATAATGATTTGTATTGTATATCAATCATAAACAATCTCATTACCATCTTAATCTCATTAGAAAGAGAAAAATGGAAATTTCGCCCCTCCCCCCTAATAACATTTGACCGAGGTACTATCGAGATATGCTCTTCCACTTCTTTATTTTCATTTCCTTCCTCACCATTTTCCCATCAACTCTTTGAAGACCAATGTGATATCAGATTTTCAAGGGATAAAAAACCCGTGCTTTAAATATATATATAAAATTTCATTTAAAAAGAATGCAGACACGAGTCTTCAACTTTTTGTCCTCAAAGGGGTAACATAAAACTATAACTTCATCTTTACTCTCCTCAGTTTTAGGACAATTGATATTGATTAGTTGTGATAAAAATAATCTTATCTCTGCTTGCAAAGGATATTTTTTATCACATGTACTTTTGTCATTATAAAATGAAGCATAATACTTTTTAGCAATTTAGGAAATAACTTGGATCAAACATTTGAGTTAAAATCGTTTAAAAAAATTTGGCGCCCACGTCCCTTCTGTTCTAACCCTCGCATGGCCACATTTTTTTACTACCTCAAATAGCCGTATTGGGCCTCTAGAGCAGTGGTTCCCAATAGAGATGTATCGGATATCCGCTTTCGCATATGCGAATCATACGATGAATTTTTTACACTCTCTTTACATCCTCATCTGCGGATTTTTTTCATGTTAACATCCGCATCCGCAATTTAAAATCAATTTTTATAGATATCTATTGAAACTTTTCGTTTTTTTTTTAAAACTTACAAGATTTGTTCTTTAAATTCTAGTAAAAAAGGGATTAAAACAGTAAGATACTGTAAAATATAAAACACAATTTTTTAAAATATTTTATATCCGCATAAAAATTTATTTTGGATATGCGCATCCGCTGTATGTCAAATCTAATATCCGAATCCGGGGATGTAAAAAAATTCGCATCCGATACATCTCTAGTTCCCGACCTTTCTATCCTACGGACCCCCTACACTCAAATAATAATTTTGAGGACCCTTCGGCCTTCAGGGATAAAATTTAATATTGAAATTATAAGGCTGATAGTAAATATACTATTATAGTAAATCAGTGCTTTCAAAAATAACATTTAATTTAAATGAGATGTTTGAGGTTGCCTTGTTGAAACGATGTCATAAATGTTTCGTTGAATTGTAGATAGTTAGTTTTAGGCGAAGATCCTCATGCATTCGATTTCTGTATTTAGATTTGATATAAGGAAGTTGAGAAAAAGCGTGTACGGCATCAAGTTTTTCACGGACCCCTTATCTAATCTTCACGGATCCCTAGGGGTGTTCGTGGACCCTTTGCGGGGAACCACTGCTATAGAGGCCTATTTTCCTTAACTAAAATTCTAATACTTTCATTGAACTTTCCTCTAGAATCTTCTTCTTTAATATCCCATGCATTACTATATATACTTTTTTCCTTATGTACAATATCATACTTCTCCTCACACCAATGGTTTGCCTCTTCCTACAACCCTGGCTTATAAACCCCTCTCAGATTTTATCTGTCATTCAACTTTAAACAGTTCTCCTTTCAACCCAGTATACATCATTAAAACGCAGCCTCTAAATCAGTGGTTCCCAACCTTTTTTATCCCGTTCCCCCTTTTTCAGTCACTTTTTTTACCTGTGGACCCCTACAACTGAATAGTTTGAGCAAACAAAATTAATCAAAGATTTTTATGCAAAAAATGATTCTAGTCATCTGATTAAATCGTATCCTTATTCATATGAAATCAGAGAAATCGTAAAGCCTGACATAAAATGTGAATAAAATTTTTTTCCAATTAAAATATAAATTTTTCAAAAATATTGTAACTAATAAAAAGGATATAAAACATTGAAAATATGAAACTTTAAAAAAGGAAAGAAAATATTTATTTAAAAAAGCTCTAAATATATATATTTATATTGATTTCGAAAATAGAAGTATATTAAAGGAGATTCAGCATAAGTAGTTTGAAGTAGAATTTCCATGGACCCCTTGAAATTCTTCTATGGACCCCCGGTTGGGAACCACTGCTCTAAACACTACTAAAGATCATCTCTCCTATACATCATTTGTCTTATCCCCTTCAACCATCTACTAACTCCGTTTAATCATTCAAAGCATTTACATCTTCTACATTTAGTTCTTCAACTTGATAAAGACTCATGTAGTCGAAAATTCGTTTTATAATAAATAACTTTGTTTGACACTTTACTTTTTGTTTACTCTTTTATGATTAAATAAAGTTTATTTCCTCATTAAAATAATAATGACCCACATATGAGTGAATAAAAACGTGAGAATTTTTGAAAATAATAAAATTTATTTAACCCCATCTAAAAATAACGTAACCTTTATTACTTAACGCCATCTAGAAACAACATAAAATTTATTTTCTAATTTTTTTTTGACTAAAAATGATTGAGATAATAATTGGGGAATTTCAAAATTTTCAGTAAGATCATTTACTTAAATTACATATACGAAAGAGGATATCTATGTGTTTTGACCATAAAATCTAAAAAAGAATCTCCATATACTATAACCTGTTTCTTTTTGTGCTTCATCAAGTTCCGTTCATAATAGTGAAAATTTCATAAGAGAAAAAAAGTCCGAAAGTCTAACAGCGCAGAAATATAAGTAAAAGGCTTCCCTAATATTGGAAGATTAGTATACGTGGTGAAGGAATCCTTGTATAGCAATGGTACATTGGAGTGATCTCTTTTTTATAAGCAACGGAGTGAAAAACGAGACATAAGCCTTATTATAGTTCCTCCTCAACGTCTACAGTATAAACGAATTTGTCTAATGTAAAATTATATCTTAGCTTTTTCCAATGTATCTTAAGGATCGATTAAAACCGCTCCTATTTGGTCCCACATTTCAGTAGAGAGATCCATTTCAGAGGGCGTGGATGTTATGAGGATTGAAATGTAAACATGTCTGGAGTGTATTGTAAACTTGTTTAAATAAAACTTGCTATTGTATTGTAATACACTGATCAACATATGTTTTTCATCAGTCATCATTCATACTATTTTATATGTAGTTTTTCATGCTCATTTTAAATATAGTATAATTAGTTTTTTGTCAACACATACTGTTTTTCATATTTTTGACAGGTGGTGCATATAATGTCATATCATCCTAAAATAATGTAGTGTATTTTTTATTCCGTTTAATATTTAGACTTCCTAATCTTCTTTCGAATACAATGTCGAGGAAGTGCTTAAATCTGCTATGTTGGTGGAGAATGTATGGCAATTACTCCCAAAATAAGACAAATCTACAAATTGTATTTTGATTGTCTTCTTGGAGATCAGGAAAAGTCTTGGGCTTCTCATCATATTTGATCTGTTTGTTCAAATGCTTTACGAGATTGCTTTAAAATCTAGGCTTTTTGCAATTCCTATGATATAGAGGGAGCCAAAGAATCATTTTGATGATTGCTATTTTGCAAAATAAATATTACAGGATTTTCAAAAAAAAATAAGCATAATATTGAGTATCCAAATATGGAACCAGCAATGATGAGACCTGTGCCTCACAATGAAAATTTAAGAGTTCCATTTCCACGAAATGATTGTGTTTCAGATGATGATGACGAACATGATTCCGACAAATTTGATGTCCATAATTATGTGCCTTTCATTTATTAACCCTTTCAAAAAGCAAAGCCGAACTTTTAGCATCAAGATTAAAAGAAAAATCTTTGTTAGGACAGGATGTGTGCATAACATGTTTTCGTCAAAGAAACTTTATCCTACAAACATATTTTTCTGGTCCACTTTGTAATCTTTTAAAATGCTATTCAGAAATGGGCTGCCGAATGTCGTTAAAGGTTTTTTTGTGGATTTTTTCGCAGAAAACCTTGGAGCAGTGTCTGATGAACATGGAGAAAGGTTTGATCAAGACATTACTACTATGGAAAAAAGATATAACGTTTTTTTGGAATGAAAGTATGCTTGTTGACTATTGTGGGACATTCTATCGTTTTCATACAGACTGTACACATCAACAAAAATCAAAAACTAACCATTTTTGAAATTGTATTTGTCTATACATTTTTTGATTCAGTATGTAATACAACACATAAATAAAAATAAATTTTAAAATTTTTTCAACTAACCAATTGATGGTTCCAGTTATAAAAAAGACACAAGTTTGTATGTGAATACCAAAAAAATGGGACGTGTTGCAGGCAAATTGATAAAAAAATTAAAATTAGTGTGTAAAAATATATTAAAAAATCTACTTTGTTCTAGTAACGAAAAAAAATTAGACAAAAGCAATGTATACAAATGACTTTGATGAAATATTTTCAAATGAAGTATAGCATGGGTCTCTGGTTCTGGGTAGTTATATAAATGGACAAAAATATAAATTCAATTTTTGGATGCAAAAAAAGGCATTCATTAAAAGGTACATATGCAGGCAGAGATGTTCCTAAAAATGCTCGTTTCACAAACCCTTCTAGTAAAATATCCAAAATCTCTGCTTCCCTTAGTTTTGGGCCTCCATTTTTTATTTATAGGAAATCCACGATGAAAAATACAAGCTTTTTAGTATCAACACGCAAGTTTTGATACTAATAAAAAAGAAAACTGAATCGATTATTTTGAAATTGTAATGAAAAAAAAACAAAGTCGATTAAAGGGTGTCAACTCGGAAAAAATCTAACATGTTGGCTTTATAAAAATATTTTGGGTCCTCAATTGGAGTAAATTCTTTCTTATTCACTCACTATCTTCAGAATCACTTGATCTTAGAAGAGTATGCCCCGATCCTTATAAACTCTTTTCAAAGAATACCCCGTGTTGATGACACTTATCAAAAAGGTTTGTTATGAAATGAGCTTCTACCGTGTTAAACTCTTCCTTGATCTCTCATACTTTTTGAAATCAGCGCGAAATCTTTGAATTTAAAAATCGGATGTGGATAGAGAGAAGTTGTTTGTTATTGTGATCAAGGCCTTACCCCAAAAATATGGTCGTGCAAAAAAAATTGTGCTTCTCCATAATCCTAATTTACCCCCTAATCAAACACACTCACCTATGAGTCTATATTTGTAGACATTAATGTTTAATATGCATTTTGGTTTGTGACAAAAGCATTTGTATAAAAATAGTATTATCAATATGCAACGCAATGAATTGAAGTTGTTTCATGTTGAGAGCCCCAATTTCCACTTTCCACGTTTAGAGCAAGAAGCTCGCGTCAATTTTCTACAATTTTTGGGAGTGTAATTATTATTATTAATTTTGATGAATATCTATACCTTTAATCATTCCATATTGATGAAAAACTCTTTTGTTTCCACTATAAAATTTCAAATTAATAAGTTTTAAGCTAAACACTTCCACCACCTATTCTGCCAAATGAGTAGAAAACAATTCCAAAATGTCTAACAATTTTTATTTTGAAAAAGTATTAATAAATAAAGTATAAGCAAAAAAATAAGCGTAAAAACTCTGTAGATAAAATTTTTAAAAAAGATTAAAAGTTTAAAAATATCAACAATAATTTGCGGATGTTAAATTTCCGTGATTTGCGGGTTAAAAAAATTTGGCGTAGTCTTATTTTCGTGAACAACCATATATTTTCGAAATTATTCTCATATGTTGTTATACTTATTTCTCTCTGCAGGAGTTTGAGATAAATAATCGCGAAATATAAGCGAACATTTCATGATTTATAGTACTTAGTAAATATTTAATAAGTTTTAAAAGTAGTTTTATTTTTTTAAAAACAAATAATTATTTAAAAAAAATAATACTTTAAATATTAAATTATTAACATTGTTAAATATATTAATTTTATTTAACATTAGTAAAAAAAATACTTCAAATGTTAATTTGAAAATAAAAAAATGTGTTAAATTTTTTTCTAAATTAATTCATTATAAAATGTTCACTTAACTTTTTTCTTTTTCACAAGTGACAAAAAATTTAAAAATATTTCAAAATAAAATACAGTTAATTTTTTTTTTATTTAATAAGTTTTGAAGTTAGCTAGAGTTGGTGGTGCGAGATAGCATTGGTGTGGAGATTTAGCGGAATAGGTAGTAACGGCTATTTTTTGAAGAATCGTTATCGTTAAAAAAACGAAAATGCCGATCTTTACCGATTCCATATATTTGCTTAAAATTAACAAATGCAAAACTAATTAAAAATTTAAAATATTTATCTAATTTACTAAAAACTTTTAACAACTGAAATATAAATATTAGTTATTTTTTTAAAAGCTTTTATATAATAAAAAAGTTCAGTTTTTTGAATTTATGCGTATTTTATAATGTGTATAGATTTTAAATTGGATTTTTTTTTCAAATTTTTTAACTAAAAAATAAGATAAATAATAGTCAAGGTAAAATTATATAAAATACAAATATATTTATATATACAGGGTGTTCACAAAGTCTTTAGACAAATTTATAAATTTTAAAAATTTTTAAGAAGTGCTATCAAAATAATTATTTTTACACATTAATCAGTTGTTATTAAAGTTTTTGATAATATTACTTTTTTTATTTCAGAGATAAAAAATTAATAAATTAGATAGATAAAATTATTGATTTCCAAACATTTTTAAAAATGACTACCCCATAAGAAAAAGCACAATGTGTTTCTTGGTTTATCGAAACAAAATGTGATATTCAAACACAAAGAAAATACACAACTATTATCTCTTATTAGCTCTATTATCTTTTTTTAGTTCTAATTTGTCCTTTTTAGGTTCTAAATTGTCTTTTTTCAATTCTAATGTCTTTTTTCAATTTTATTTTGTATTTTAGAAAGAGCGTTTAGAATTAAAAAAACAAACTAGAATTGAAAAAAGACAAATTGGAACTAAAAAAAGATAATTTAGACGCACATCTAGAAGGCAAATGCCATGTTTTGGCAAAATGGTTTCCGCTTCTCCCAATAAAAATTTTTAAGAGCTAACTTAATATGTCGTGAACCACAAAATATTTTGAGAATGTACGCCCCTGATGTATTGGCATTTACAAAATTATGGTAAGGAGAGGTATCGTCAACGGAGTCGGCTAAAATTCTAAAATCGGTACATCACTAGTGTGGAGTTGGTAATTACAACATGGTCTAGTTGACTGTAAAGTGAAAACCATTTTTTTTCCAATAATTCATATTTTATTACGTTTTCAGCATAAAATGCATTTCAAAATAAAAATTATATCACTTAACCCAAAATTTTTATTTAACACGGGATACAAACTTAAAAATCATTCAAAGCCAATAAATTTTTAAAAGTTTTCATTAAAAACATTTGACAAATCACAAAAATCTAAATATATTGTATCTAATTTCTAATTTTTAGGTACGAAATGTCTTAAGTTCAAACCCGATGTGATTTTTTCGCAAATTCCCTAGTATTTTTCAAAATGTGTATCAAATTAATAAAAATTTGTTTCATTGATATAGTTTTACATATGAAAAAATAAAAATGAAATGTATCACTTTTTTCTTTAAAAAAGTTTGATTTAAAAAACTTGAGTATTTGAAGTTTTACTCGCATAAAATTTCAAGATAATATCGCATTTAAAAAAACCATTAGAACATATAAAAGGCTTTTTAAACAAATGAAATACGCTGGGGAGGTAAAAGCTAAGGTAAAGGGAGAGGAGGAATACGTGTTGATGAAATTAGAGGATTAATGCTAGCAAATGATAAAATAGTTTATGGAAGTCGCCCTTGTCGGAAACTATCCCTGATCATTTGTGAAAAAGATACCTAATAATAGTACTTTTGAACTGTTTAAAAATGGTTGTTAAAGCCAGAAGCTTGGCTATATGGGATTAAGTTATTTAAGCTTTATTATGAAATTTAGGAATTGTGTGTTGGAATTACTTCTTTTCTATTCCAAGAAATCATTGTTTCTTCAATCCCAAGAATTCTCTTTTAATTTTATATTTTTATAATTATAAAAATCATGATTGGATATATTTTCATTTCTTTTTATGTGTTATAGTGCCCGCGGTAAGCAAAAATTATAGAGAGGGGGCTTCATTGGGTGCTAATTTTTGAACTATCAGATTAATCTGATTCAAGGCGAAAAAAACATGTGATGTATTTGTAAAGCAATATCTATAGATTACATTTTCATGAAAGAAATGATAATGGATGCTAGATGTTTGACATATTTTTTAGGGGAGCTCGAAAATTAGCTGCAGGGGGGGGGGGCTTGAGAAATAGTTGAGAAATAGCTTGTGCCCCAAAATTTAATATGTAGCGCGGGCTCTGATGTATTATTTGGTGTTGCTTCATGAAAAATAAATAAATCGAAATACAGTTTAATTATTAAATTGACTTCATATTCAATTTTAAAATAATTAATTAGACAATTCACACTCCATATAAATTTTAAAAGCAAATACTGCTTATCACCCGCCTCCCTCATCTTGCCACGTTTTTACGTGTCTAAAATTTCGTTTGAGATCTTAGATCGCCCTGAGGTTAGAATACAAGCATTATATCACAGAGCATGCAAAATGTGCATTCTTGGAGAAAAACACATTAAGAAGCTTTGCATTCTTACAAAAATATGAAAATCATTTTTTAAGCCAAAATGACCAATTCTTAAAAAATATTCATTACGAGTATTATATTACAACCAAATATACATTATTATTAATTCATTTGACTTTATAATTTTGCCCATTTTTATATAGGGCATGAGTAGTGTTCGCTTCGATCAAGTGTGCATTTTCGATGAAAACACTTTACGATACCTTTTAGCTTTATATCAAGTTTTCTGTGCAAAATATCAATAACTAATTGAATATTGAGTTGAAATAAACTTGAAACATTCACATATTCACTTGAAGGAAATATGTTGGCATCCTAATCCAGATTTTGACTAATCAAATGTATTTCTCAATTTTCATAATACTTGACAAGTGCTCAACCAATTTCTAAATGAGCGTGGAAAACATTTTGGAAACCTTTGTATTAGTACACGCGTTGCACAAAAAACATTTAAACATGGATACACACTACATGATACACTAAATGCTTGAATCTCAAAAACAGAGGTATAACGCATTGTGAACAACCATAATAAATCTGGCTAAGGGTGGATGGATTATTATCTGAGCAAGATAAAAAGAATTTTGCGTATCGAAAAACAGAAAGAAAATAAATTACATTTATACTTATTGTGACGAATGAAGTGTGCAGGAATTGGTACAAAGTGTATAAGCTTGAGGTGGCTCGCCAAATTTCCAGTACTGACTTTTCTACCATATTTCTGTAGCTTTTGAATGTTGGCGCCTAATGAGTTATCTTCTTGATTGCCATTCCTGACACTCAAATCTTTGAGATTTTCCAAGCATAAAATGCAATAACTATTTTCACGGTCAATGTACTCTTTTCCATCATTGATACTCAATGTGCCAAAGTACTTCCAAACAAAGCTACGAACACCTTCTCGACGCAGGATTTTAAGTTTGCAAATGTCCACATTCCAGCATTTACGAAGCAGAGACTTGAGGTAGTTATTCTGGGAGGAGTCCTTCGAAGTCATAGACCAGAAACACAGCTGGGAAGTCAGGAAAAGAGATAGACAACTTTTTGAGGAAATGAAAATAACGCTGGAAAAAACGCGAATGTAAGTGACTAAAAGTAATATCGTGGAGGACTGTTCGAATATAAGAAGTAGTGTACGGTAAAATAGAAGGGATGTAGAGATTAGATGATGAGGAAGAGTAGAGAGGCGATTCTTGATGTCAGAGGGGAAAGTATGAATTTGAGCGAAGCTGCTACTGCTATTCAGCACTTTGTCTGCAAAATAATGTCAACAGTGATCATTCTGCAGACTAATTTCTAACTTGCGACTCTCACGACTACGACTACTGCTATAAGAGAATGTTGTGTGTATTAAAAATTCATTCTATAGTGTCCAATTTACACGATGTTATAGTTTGTGCTGATGCAATTCTCGCTCTTGATGCCATAGGCTGATATGGCTGGCTGTATCTCAGAATTAGATGAAAAACGATTTTTCCACCACGTGATAATAAAACTTGAAAGCTCTCTCACACACACTACTAAAAACAACACCAAAAAAATGCTCATCTTGGCATAGACACCACACGACAAACAGGATACAACGAAAATGTGAGCAAGCAGAGAGAGGGGAGGAGGGTATAGGAGAGCAAGGAAAATGCATAGCAATAATAATAAATGGACGAAGAAAACAACAAATGGCGGATGGATGCTGAAGGAAGGCAGGAAAAGAGAGACGTTGTTGGACAACACAATCATCATGATGCTGAGCGAAGACTGACTAGATGTCACACACTCAAAAAAGATGGATAAGAATATGAGGATACGCGGTGAGGAAGAAATGAGGCAGAGCATGAGACTCCTTGTAACAATCCTTTGGTGATATATGGTATATGCCAACTGTCAAAAAAGGCTAAGCGATAGCATTACCACGTCTTCTTGATTCAAAGTAGACATATGCTGCTTATCAAACAGAACTATAGGCGTTCTTATACCATTTTCTCATCAGTGTCCAAAAATTAAATTCGTCTTCTTTTCATATAATAGCTTTCACTGAAAAAGAAAACAGACGAATTGACCTTGAAATTCTCGTCTTCAAAGAGTTATTTGAATAGACCAATGGAGTGTTTTCACTAAGAAGAGGGCATATGAGCCACTTGTCTCAAACCCCAAATCTTAGAGCATCAAAGTTTTTTCAGGACATTTCATAAACAGGTTTTTTCTAATTTTTAGGTACGAAATGTCAAAACAGCAATATATACGACCAGGTGTAACTTTTCAAAATTTCCTAGTATTTTTCAAAATGGGTTTCATTGTTAGTTTTAGATATGAAAAAATAAATATCAAATGTCTCACTTTTTTATTTTGAAATTCCACGTAATCTTCGGAAATATAAGCAAGTAATTTTCAAAAATTTTTTGGTAAATGCATAAGGTTTTATTTAATTGAAAATAAAAAATTAAATCATAACTCTTCTTTTATCGAAGCAGGTCAATTCGGATTCAAGACAATTGGGCCTTTAAATATACTGATATTAACCCATTTACGGCCAATGTTCCTATTTTGGAACATAGGTAATTTCATCTTCGTCTGCTTTTTTCAATGACTTTGAATATAAATCGTCTGCGTTTTTTAGATATCGTCTGCTTTGCTTGGCCTTAAATGGGTTATAATATTGACTCGAGGGTGAATTTTCCAGAGATCGAATTGTCCAAAGACTGAGTACTGGAATCTTCTTTTTAATCCCGGGTACAGTAGCGTAGCTAGGACGGGGCCCGTGGTGCAGTGTTCCTCTATTTTTCACTAGGCCAAAAAAATCCCATATGACTTTTAAGCTTCTTAGAAAAATTAGACATTTTTATTTTGGGTAAAAAATTTCCTCCTTTGTGCCACCCTATTTTTCGTTACCCAACTGCCAAAATATTTCATAGTATTTTTTTTCAAAATTCTTACTAGTTTAACAAAGGTTCATTACGATTAATAGTTTTATATATGAAAAAATAAACTAAATATATTTCTAATCAAATTTACAATATAAATCACTAATTATTTTTTTTTATCCTTTTCTACTTCTTCCCTTTTTAGATCACGTCTACAATTGATCAGAAAGAAATTGATCCAACCAATTTAATCAAACGGAATATTAATATTTAAATAAATAAATGTGTATTTAGAAGAAGTGTTTTTATAGGAGTGACTAATCTATTAAAAGCATGATTTTAATTCTATATTTTCAATAATGTCCTAAAACTAATCATTTAACTTAAAGCAATTTCGTTAGTGAAACTTTCTTAGAGTCCAATTTGTTAATTCCGCTTTTTTGTACAAGCTGAACAAGTTAAGCCTCTTATTTTTAAATTCCTATCGGTTTAATTTTGGAATTGCAAAATGTATATTAAGATTAAAGTTAGTTATTTTTTCAATTAATTAAAAGTTTTGAAAAGGAGCGGTAATAATTACAACGCCTCCAATTATAAAAATAGTTGCATTCCTAATTGTTAGATTTAAAAATAAATTCATAGAAACACTTTCTTTCATGCACAACGTGGCAAAGGGGCAACATAAAAACGGGGGATAATTTTGGTCTAACGTAGTCTTTTTGCTAGTGATAGAAAAAGGGTGAAAAATTAAATGAAATTAAAGAATGAACTTTTAATTACACAAGTACCTTCTAAATCTAGAGGAACTTTGTGCTCAATTCTTTTTTAACTTTTTTTTAATTTGGGGAAGATTTGTTAAATTTTCCATTTATCATGAAACATTGATATGATTCATTCCCTAATAAAAACAAATGTAATTGAAAAGTGAATGTTACTTCATCTTATATAATTTGAAATGTAATATTTATTTGTCACATTTAAATATGTGAAAAAATAGGACATTGATTGAAAATGGGGACTTTGAGTCAGAATGGTAGATTTACATACACTATTTTGCTTACCTTGAAAAGCGCTTTCGTGGTAGATCGATGCATTTCATTTTTAATTAAAGAAGGAAAGTAAAATTTTTTGTGCTGATTAAAATTTCAGAATAAATTCATCATTTCGTTTAAAGATGTAAATAAAAATAATATATTACTATCTTGACAATAGAATAATAATTTAACAGAAAGAAGAGGCTTCAGAGACTTTTGAAGAGCTTTTAGAAAGTCTCTCACTTCTTGCAAAGAACTAAAGAATGTGGCTACAATACCAATTTTCATTTGATAAAGACTCCTTTAGGGTATCAAAAGTTTTGTATTCAAGTAAAAAATTTTTTTATCTTTGGGTTGAGCTTGAAATTTTTTATTTCAACTTGAAATATTCGTATTTTTAAACTCTATTTTTTCTATAGGTTTCGAAAATCTATCCAAAAATTCTCATAGTGATTTGCTTGATTGCGTCATAACTGGAATAAATCAAATTAGCAATTCATATTGTATTGGGTGGTTTGTGGAAGCTTAAAGAAATATGGAGTTAGCGTTACATCATAATAAAAATTGATTATAATGATTGTATTGAAATGATATTAATTGTTAATCAGTAATAAAAGCGTGTATAAAATTTAGGGATGTACAGGGTATCCAAAAAATATTACTATTATTTTGAGCAATACCACAAAGATATTTTTATAAAACTTTTTTTAACTTCAAAACAATTATAGCGCAATTAGAAAATAACTCGAAAATTATTCTATTTCTATTTTTCTAAAAATTATAAAACTTTCATTTCCAATATTTTTTATCTAGTACTTCCCAATTCAAAATACTTCAAATGTTAACTTGAAAATAAAAAAAAATTGTAATTTTTTTTTCTAAATCAATTCAATTTAAATTTTCAGTTTAAAACTTTTTACTCTTTCACAAGTGACAAAAAATTTAAAAATATTTCAAAATAAAATAGAGTTAAAAAAATAAAAAATCAAACTTTGACAATTTTTAATGATGTTTTTTAAATTGACAAATTAGTATTTTTTATCTTGTATTAGTTGTGTAACAAATCAAATTAAAAATTTTACAAAAAAAAAACAAATTCCTTGCTTTAGTAAAAATATGAACTCTATAATTACAAAATTAAACATTAAAGTGATTTCAAAATGAATATTTATTTTATGCCATATGTGTTTTTTATTATTATTTTTTAATAAAAGATTTCTTAATTAATTGTGAAATTTAAATAAATGCAACTAGATTATACTTTTCTTTAATAATTAAATTCTTGAACAAAATAATTATGTGTATTGTTTTATTTAATATCCGGTAAATCTTAAAACTGGTATCGGTCTTTATTGCTATTCGGTACATCCCTAAAAAATTTAACTGTTAATTTGCATTTTTTTAATTAAATTTTCGTTTGAAAGTAAAAAATGTTAAATAAGTTGAATTTGAATTTCTGAAAATTTTAATACTAGAACTCTAAACACATGTGCAAAAAGATATGCATCCTTTTCTCCATAAGAAAAAACAATTTAAATTGAACCTAAAGATAAAAGAATTTCACTTAAAAACATTTCACTTTAATTTGAAATGCTATAATACAAATTTTTTAAAGAGAATTAGATAACGCATAAAGGCCCGCTTCCCTAGGGAATTATGCGAATTTAGCCACTTCAACCCAATTTCTTCTTGCGCTGTTACTTTCAAAAACCAAAATTTCCCTGTTTGAAAATTAAAATTTTTAAAACAATAAATAAGTGAATTTTTTATAGAATTTTCCATTCTCGAATTATCACATTTTTATGGTTTTTTTTCATAAAAATGTTTTTTTGCGTTATAATTAAATTTTGTAAGAAGTTCCAAGTATTTATTATTCATCATTTTTTAGTCTTTATTGTTTATAGTTATTTGATTCAGTTTCTTTGTAAAAATGTAAGAAAGGATTTGACCTTTGTTTAAAAACTTTTTTATAAAATGGAATTTTTTTTTTAAATCTAAATATAGTTATACTTTGAAATTAAAAATCTAATGCTAAACAAAAGGGCTATTTAAACCCTAAATTACAAGAAGATTATACCCTTTTTTAAAAAAGCTTGAAGAGAATGTTGATTTCAATGTTATACTGAGTTATCGTTTCCTCATTGTGGTAATTCTGATATAAAAATGTGTTATAAACTCTGAAAGACATGAATATAGTTTAAAATCAGATAAACAAAAATCAAGTTAAAAAGGTTCTTTTTAAAAATCTCAATTTGAACTTCTTAAGAAATTACTTTGGGTTATCATAACGGATCTAGGTCACATTCCAGAATGTCAAAATCCCAAATGGTTAAATCCGGTTTAGTTAAATTCCGAATGTCTAAATCATTTATTTTAATAATGTTGATCTATCCTAGTAAAATACGTAAATACTCATATTCAAAATTATTACAAAATTTTCCAATTTTATTCTTCATTTTTTACCAATAAAATAATTTTTAGCAATTGCCCAAAATATTTCATTATAAAAATAAATATTTTTATGTTTGTTGTCCTATACCTATTATTTTTTTAATTTGTGAGTTTTCAACATTCTCGATTTTGACATTCGAGATTTTGCCTTTCTGGATTTTGACATTCGGAATTTTGTCATTCGGGATTATGAACGCCACCGATCATAACATCTTTCGGAACATTTAAAACTTAGTCTGTTCTTGGTGAAGCTTGTTAAATAATAACAAATATGATTATGGCTATTTTAAAAACGCATAATTTATCACAAAAAACGTAAAAATACAAATTTTAGTGGTGTTAGAAGAAGAGGTTAAAAAAGAATGTTTTCAGTAAATTAAAGAAAGAAATAGGTAGAAAGATGGTTTTGATTGTTTGAAGAACTCATTTTATTGATAATAATAATAATAGTTTTAAGACTGCATTCTTCCTGTTGAAGTAGAAAGTTTAGTTGTAACGATTTACAAGTATTTTCATACATACGCAGAAATCGTGACCGAATTTAAAATATTTTTGTCAATTTGCACATATTCAGTACAAGAAGGTGCCTCAAAATAAAAGTGCCTGATTTCTGTCTTTGTGGGCCGACATTGAGAGAATTCTCTCAATAAAAGGTGGGAAAACGTACTAATTTGAGAACATTCTCAATTTAAAAAAAAAATCTCCATGCTTGAACAAAAGCGTTTTTATATTTTAAAATAAATTTGGAGAAAGTTTTTTGGTTTGTTCACCGTGATTTGAATTGCATCGAATTTTATAACGAAATATAAAGTGAGAGTTATTTTCTCAAAAAAGTTATTGCACACGATTCAAAAAGTTGAAATTGACAATTGTGAAGAAATTTAGGAAAAAAATTATAATTAGCAAACAAATAAACGTGTACATCTTTTTAAATAGAACTAAATTTAAAGCACAAAATAACTTTTATAATAATTTTGTCCCAGTTTGATTGAAAAAAATATGACAAGCTTAATTTTTCTATTTGTTTAAGCTTTTTTTTTCTTCTTATTGTTTAATAAAAATCGATTCCAAACTCAAAGCTGACTGTAAAATAATTTTCCATATGGTAAAAAATATGCAAACTGAACGTCAAACATGCTAATATCACAACAGAGATTAACACACACTTATGATTTTGAACCTTGACAACAACACATGTCAAAGGCGTACTTGGTCTACAATAAAGAGATTGTTGAGTAAGCTGAAAGCTATTTTTAATTTTTTTTTATAAAAAAAAAACTACTGTCTATTTACACATCTAAATTCTCTTTTTTGTAATATTAGTTTTTTTTTCAAATATCTTAATAATCTTTGTTGGAAATAATAACCCATAAACTCAAGTATAATATAAAACTTAATTAATATATAAAAATATTTTTTATTTTTGATATTTTTATGATGTAGGAAACTTATGAAATAACATACTAATAATATTGTAAAAATGAGCTGTGCAAATTATGATCCCGGATTTTGATTTAAAAAAAAAGGAAAATTCCATCATGAAGCCTCCAAAATTTTGGCAAGTATGATGAAGTTAATTACCAATAAATACCATATGAGATATTTGAGTAAGATTTATTGTATGAAAGAAAGAAAAAAAGTAACATTAGTAAATACAAATTTTTAAATAAAAACTATACCAAAATTTGTATGAAATTTATTTATATATATGTAGTAGGGCTCTGGTGTATTTTCATGATATGATAGCCTATCTGAAATTGCATTTGTAATTCAATTATGAAAAAAGCACTTAACATATGTATGATCATACATTCAATATAAATTATGCTAGAGAGAACATATATACAAAAATAAAATTCTGTAATGAAAGAATCGAAAAATATTTTTTAAAAATCAAAAAATATTTATTCTTTTCAATCGATAAAAATGATTAGAGAGACTAGGTTTATCTTTCCATTCTAAAAGTAACGGGGAGCCAACGATATATTTGAAAAAAAAAATATTTTTTGATTTTTTAAAGAATATTTTTCGATTCTTTGATTACATAATTTATTTTGATATTTGAAAAATATATTATTTAAAATCGTGCAAATAGGCTCCAAAAATTTAAGATCAAAGTTTTTTTTATTCTAAACAAAAATAAATATTACGTAAAATACATGAAAATAAAAGCGAATTTTTATATCAAAAAATGGACGATTAATAATTAATATTTAAAACTAGATTTTTCAAACTTCCTCTTTTGAAATCATAAAAGAAAGGTTACCTCATTCTTGCATAATCTCCAGAATTCCGTCATTAAGTATTTGGTAAAAAAACCGAGAAAATCACCGAAAATAAAGACATTTGGAAGCCTTTTCATAGACACAGTTAAACTTAACAGTTAAATCAGCCTTTAATCAAAATCATGTCAATAATGACTTTGCTACTTTCGTTGTCAATTATATAACTAATTTTATTAATGAAATTTATAACCTTAGAAACTCTCAAGTCCACATGAAAAGTAAATAATAGAAAATTTTGACAAATTCTCCAAATATAAATGAAAATCATACTTAAAAATTAGAAAATATAATTAAAAATTATTACAAGAGCATCAAATGAGAAGTAACACTATTTTTAGAAGAAAAATAATTTTGCAGAGATTAAATATTTGACTCTTAACAAAGTTCAGTTTTAAGTGTTGAGAGAGGAACATACGCATACAAATTCATTTTATACTATATAAAATATGTCTTCCAAAGAATCTGTGACATTTCGCACCACCACACTTAACGGCTCCAAAATACATTTTAACTAACAATTACAATCAAATGTGTTAAATAACTTAAAACTTAATATACAATTTTATGCCGAGTAGCGTGCTGTTGCCTGTAAACTAGCTATGTGTCTTGTGTATGGAAGGTGCATCAAACAACTTAAAAACTATAAGATACGCAAAATAAAGAAAACCATCTTGTCAATGAAATGCCAATTATCCCATAATATTTTCTCATTTGGCTAACATGGGGAATAGCTTATAACAAGCAAATAAAATTTCCTCTATTGCAAGTCGAAAAAATTTCAAACAAATAAAACAAGTTTTAAGAAATGAAATTGACATCGAATACAAATATAGTTACCTACTATTAAAAAAAATACAACAATATTTAACTAATAATTAAAAAATAATATTTAAAAAATTTCATGCCATTCGATTCGCATTTTTTTTATAAATAAGTAAAATCATATTTGAAAAATTCCAAAAAAAAACTAATATAATTCGCCTTGAAGAAGGCATAAATTGGGCCAGTGATGACGCTATAAAAGGAGGTGTGTATATAACGGCCTATTTTATATTCTTATGAATCACTTTTAACAATGAGGCGAGTTGGTTAGTGCGAGATGATAATAGGCGTAGACACATATGTGCTAAAAATTAATTAAAAAAAATTACCTGATGCTCCACTAACACGGATAGGAGTGAGGGCTGCTGAAATAGTGTTACTGCTGGAGTTACAAGACGAATTGTTACGCTTTTTTACGCAGTAGTACTCATAATTGTACGTGAAGTTGGGACACTTATACTTCAAGTGAGAGTGCAAAGTTTTGGTACTCTTGTCTCTGTGGTCATAACGCACCAATGCTCCACAATGCATGCAGCACGCAAAGTTTTGGCGCGAACCTTTATACGTCACAATGTTATACTCCTTCCACACGAGGCTACGGCTCCGTAGATTGATATCCAGGTTGATGTCGGATGAGCCACGACAAATCAAATCACTCAGAAACTCTTTATTATACGCAAATGAGGAAGTCGCACTCATCTTGGGAGAAGATAAGGAAAGAGGTAGGGAAGACGAGAGAGGAGAGGAGAGTGAGGGAATGCTACTGCTGGACACCTTACTTATTTGATTGACAGGTGAGGAGGATGTGATGCTCATCAAGGCACTGATGTTGGTTGAGAAGCGAGAAATGTACTCGTTATGTTTGTTGAACAAGTTGGCTGCATGGATGGAAGGAGGTGGGTTTGTGTTGTTGGAGAAAGGGGAACCATTTCTGTTGCAGGGGTGTTGTTGCAAGGAGAGTTCGTTCATTTGGAATTGTGGGAGCGCGATTTTCAACACACCACGACGACTATATGGAATCTGACTAGAATAAAAACACAATCTTTTTGGATTGATTTATATGAGAGGAGTTTTATATTTTCGTTTTCTTGTTGAGAAAACCAACATTCTTAACCTTAAGAGCTTAAATACTTTGCAAGAAAATCCGAAGAATGCTTATAAATTTCTAAAAAATAAAAAGAAAGAAACCATGATGAAGATAATATTTATACCCAGAGGCTTAATTGAAAATACAGAAGACAAAACCATCATTGGACAATTGATAGTGTGGCATAGACGTTTTGGCTTCGATTCCCAATCCTGACATCAATATCATCTGTTCACTTAAGGAAGACTACTTTTCCTTTGGATTCAATACCGACAACAACAATAAAAGAAAGTAACTCGAATAGACAAGAAGAATGGACGTGTTCAATTGAGATACATACAGGGCACACAAAATTGAAACATAAAAATAGATAAATTTGGAAAGTAAATTTTTGACACTTGGAATTATACAAAATAAACCTCTCAAGAGATAAAAACTTCATTTATTTTAAATTTTATAAACTAGCTTTAGTAACTACATTTTTTAGCACATGTTAAGCCAATTCGCACATATCAAGAACATAATCCGTCATAATATCAAGAACATGACCCCAAGATTCGGAAAAATATATAAAAAACTTATAAAAAAAAAATTAAATTGAATAATTTTTCGGAATTCTACATTTGCTAAGTGTTCGTTCACAAATGACGTCAACATTAAGGGGCTAGGGAAAGGGGCTGTAAAAATTGACATACGTTGACAAGAGCGGGGAGGGGATAGTAAAATATTGACACCATTTTTATTCTTTGTTAAATTGATTTGCAATTTAATTTGCAAGCAAGAAATATAAAATGTCGGCAATACATGTTTTTATTTCACTTAAAAATACAAACTTCCATTAAAATAAAAAATAATTATATAAAAGATTTTAATAGTTTCATTAAAGTAAACTAGGATAAGCCTGTTTGTCTCTCGCTTCGCTTGAGACGTAGGATTCTAGGTCCAGTTAAGGATCATTGGTACCCCCTTGATTCTAGGTCCTGCGAAAGATCATTGGTACCTCTGTGATTCTAGGTCCTGCGAAAGATCATTGGTACCCCCGTGATTCTAAGCCCTGTTAAAGATCATTTGCATCTCCGTTATTCAGGGTCATGTTTTTGGTTGAATATGCTTTAGGTTGGAAGATTTTAAAGAAGTTAATTTTAAGGATAAGAAAATGAAGCCTCTCATTTTTAATTCTGTGGATGGGGGTCCTGATGATTCTCTTAGAAATTCAGAGACTTTAGCTTATGAGAAACTATTTTCAAGGACAGTGATCTTGATTCTGTATTTGTTTTTACTCATGCACCTGGAGGAAGTGCTTACAACCAAGTAGTACGGTGAATGGCTCCATTGTCAAAAGATGTGGCAGGTCAAACTTTCCTTTTGATACATTTGGGAGGCAGCTTAATAGTAATAATGAAAATATAGATTTTGTAGTGGAAAAAGTTTTGTTCCATTAATCTAATAAAACTTTTTTATTTAGACGCCGGAGAAATTCTTAGAAATGTTTGGTCAGATTCGGTAATTGACGGTTTTTCTGTTTTGGCTAAATATATTGATCGGCCTGAAAAACCTAAATAAATTTAATATTTTTGGATTAAAAAACTTTAAAATTCTACTTTTGTTCCAAATATGCACAATAGGACACTCGTGTCCAATATATAAATATCGGGTCACTAAATATTTTTACTCAGAGTTTGTTTTTGTTTTAGTTATACCATAAAGAATATTTTTAAAAAGATTTTTTTAATTTATATTGCTGAAATTTTTCTGTGCATGAAAGGGTTTATAAACATAATTTTTGAATGCATTTATTGTTTTAACTTAAATAAAATGGCTAAAGACAAAAATTTCAAAATCGTTTTGAAGACAATGTAAAAAAGGGGTCAGACTAAACACCCCAAATAATTCTAAAATCTAAAGCACTACAAAAAAGAGGGTTAGATAAAAAAAAACCCAAACACCCAGAAATAACAGGAAGCACCCCAAAACACCTCAAAATACGCTAAAACATGGCAAAACACGCAAAATAGTTCTACAGCATTACAAAAAAAGGGTTAGACTAAATCCCAAAACACCCAGAAATAATCGAAAGCACCTCAAAACATCCCAAAACACGGCAAATAATTCTAAGGCACTACAAAAAAGATCTTAAAAATTACTCAAAACACCCCAAAACATTACAAAATACTGCAAAAATCCCTAATCACCTCAAAAAATCGCAAAAGACGACAAATATTTCTAAAGCACTACAAAAAAGATCCTAGAAACTCCTTAAAACTTCGGAATTTTTTTTGGGGTTTTTAGTCTAACCATCTTTTTTTTAATGCTTTAAACTTATTTGCCGTGTTTTGAGATGTTTAGTCTGACCGATAAAAAAGAGACTAAAATACAAATACATTTAAATAAATTATGTTAAAAGAAAATAGATCAAAAAAGCAGAAGCGTGTAAGATAGATACATCAAAGGCGGCCTAAAATTGACATTCATAAACCACCTTGAAATATGTTACATGTCATTCATCACACTTAACATTAATATTATTATTATTATAGATTGAAAACTAACTAGTTAGACAGTAATTTATAACTGATCTTTATAAAGCAATTTTACATCATCTGAAGTTGGAGATTTATAACATTAGGCTATACTACGTGGGCGAGTTGGTAGTTTAGCAGAGAGAGCTTGAATCTTGATCTAATTGTCCTTGGAGAATGGAGAACAAATATTCTTTTTTCTTGAAAGAATTCATCGACTAAGTGTGTTGTTAAAAAAATACAGCCATTTTTTGACAGAATCAAAGACGATGGAGTTGAGCCCGACTCAGTGCCAAGCTTAGAGCAGGTACTGCTAGGATTGGATGTTAAATTTGATGTGCTTAAACATTTCCAATAACACTACAAAACGCGAAAAAGTGAATTGTATATAGGTATGGGGAATATAAGTAGACAAGCATTAAACGCCATGATATTTGCATTGCACTTTCATTAATGGCATAAAATCATTTTTAGTTGTAAGTTGTCTTTTTTTTATTTCTATTTTATCTTTCTAAAATACAATTTAGATTTAAAAAAGACAACTTAGAAGTAAAAATGGTATAAATATTAATACAAATAAATTATTCCGTGTGGGGCCGACTCGCCTACCCCCTCCCTCCCCCAGCCTCTTCGTAAGTCACTTTGAAATACTTGCCCTAATCATATTTCTGACCGCAAAAGTAGCCATAACAGTTAGAGCTCCACGTCCTCTCAAGAGAGTGTACTTACGGGTGGGAATGACGGCGATTAAAAGCTTGTCTAGAATGTACATGACAACCACCATCAAACCTCACTGGACTCAACACACGTAGAGAACAGTGTTTTTTTTAAATAAAATACCACCAGCCATTGGTTCACTCAAATTTGGCAATTTTTGTAATATTTGCCATTAAACAGTTTGGTTTATTAGCAAACTAAAGTGCACGCAATTCAAAATTTATTCTTATTGAAGAAATAAAAATTCCGTGGTCTTCTTGTACTTTATACGACTTAATAATTTTACAAGCAAAGTTATTTATTCGGAATTTAAAAAAATGTTTTGAACTTAAAGGTTTTATTTGTATGATCATTGTAAAGTGTTAATCATGCGACGAAACCTTTTACGTACATTTAGAAATTGGACTTTTGACTTTAAAGAAAAAATAAAATCTAATTGAAATATCTTACAATACCTGAAAGTGATGCATTAGCAATGCGACCACGAAAAGATCGAGTAATAATGGAGATAAAAAGAGCTGACAAAGCTTGCTTTCATTGAAAAGAAAAATTACACATAAAAATAAATTTGATGGCTCGAAATTACACTAGATGAGCAAGGATGTAAAATAGAGATGAGAAAAATGGTGTTTTGCTGACAGTAGGATAAATCCCATTTTGCAACTGGTTCTTGAAAATAAGCATAGCGCAAAAAATCCTTATATTTATCAAACATACTCATATCAGACAAGGAAAAATGATTAACATCTATACAACTAAATTTTTAGTAGCAGACGCCTTTTTAAAAAAGTTGGAGCTTGAATAATTTTCGGTTTTTTTGTCGAACGTTCTTTGTGTATTATTATTAGATTTTTATGAAAGTTATTCTGCTCCTAGTGAAGAGATTTAAATACGAAATCTTTTAATGTGTTCTGGAATTTTTTTCCTTCCAAAATTCATGAGGTGAAAGGACACTTATGGTATTTTGAGATTCATAGAAATTTCATGCCTTCAGAAATTCATATGCATGGAGATCCTTGTAAATGTTTGTTCGACTAATTTGGAATCATGAATTTTGTAGTTCAGAAAATTTTGGTTGATTCATACGGAACATAACCTTTGGAATATGTTTTTATCTTTCAAGACTCAAAGAAAGAAGTTTACATTTGGTAAAATTGAATCACAATATATTTTCTAACACAACCACACAAAAAATAGGCGACAAGGAGGAAGTTAATTGGTTGGTTAGTAATTAATTATTCGGTTGCGTAATTAAAGATTGCTATTAATTGAGTTTTATGTCGTATTATTCAATCCATTAGTTGATTAGTAAAAATGACATTCTAGAATTTATGTATACCATATTTACTCTAAGTTCGTCCTATTCCAATTTAAGTTCGTCCCTTTTCTATTTAGGTTCGTCTTTTTCCAATTTAACTTCGTCCATTTTAAATTTGTATTTAAGCTCAAAAAGTCTGTTTTTAAAACAGATTGACCTTGTTAGCTATATTTTGAAATGAAAAATCGGATTCGAACTTAAATTCTCCGAACAACATTTTTTGTTCTACTTTTTAACAAAGAATAAATCACTAACATGGGTGTACTTGAGCTACAATATAAAGAAGTTTTTGAAATTGTTTGATATACTCAAAAAGAAAAAAGTAAAACAACTTTTCAAGATATAACTAAAATCCCGCTTGGATGAAGCTTAGTTATGAAAAAATCGTGTATTTATTTAAATTATATGTGTAAAGCTTCTTAATTTCAATATTAATACCAAATAACATTGAAATTTTTTTAAAGAAAAAGGATGATTTGGATTTAATGCGATAAAAGCTGCTCTAATCTATTCGAAAAACTTCATTTTAAGAGTTGCAAGTAAAAATTATGAACGTAGCGGCATTCTAAACTTTGAAAACTTGCATAGATTCGAACAGAAACAGAGTTTTTCGTTTGCAGAGTGTATTCGGATCGGTCCGATTCCTTAAGTATTTAGCACAGCACATGTGGCATAATTCTTTTTTTTCCTCAAATCATGCCTAGAAAGACTTCACTTGAGAAAAAGAGTGAATTGATCAAGTTGGTAAGAAACCAAGGTTTCACGATCAAAGAAGCTTCTAATTTCCTTCTACTTCGAAGACAATTTTGAAAATTTTTGAAGATGATGATGTCAACCCAAATGTTACTAAAAAACATGGGGGTCACAAAAAAGTCCTACTTGACCAAGAAAAACTCTCGTACTTAGAAAGTTTGATTGAAAATAACCACATGCACACATTGGAAAAATGAGACAAAAAATTCAACAAGTTGTGTTCATAATTACTTAGTGAACACACTGAAAGTAGCGCTTAAAAAAGCAAATAGAGAAATTGACTGCGATAATCGACCAGACATTATTGAAAACCGAAAAGTGTATGCAAGAGAGTTCCAAATCTCATCTCCTTCTTCTCAAGAAAGCCTGATATTTGTTGATGAAGGCGGGTTTAACTTGCACTTGACACGCTCTCAAGCCCGTTCAAAAAAGGCAAAAGAGCTAGTGTTGTTGTTCCTGCCAACACGGGAAAGAACTAGAGGTGTACCGAATATTCGGTATTTGGTCATTTTTCTCACTATTCGGCCTTTTTGTGGACTATTCGGTACCCAATAGTTTTATATTATAAGGGTATTTCACCACCACTATGTGGCTGACCAGGCTACTTAAATGGCTATAGCTATACTTTTATGGCTTTTTTGAACACCTTTATTAATTAAATGCAAACAGGAATATGAACACAAATAAAACAAGAATATGAACAGAAAAACTGAAGAAGTAAAGGGCTAATGCAAACATGAATATGAACACAAAAAGTAAATACGGTTATTACTAAGCTATTGCTTAATACCTAGTCAGAAAACTCATTAGTCAGTACTGTACTTATATTGATAAATAGGAAGGTTATAGAGCAGAAACATAAACTTTTCCCCATTTCCCGGAATCAGTCTGTTTCGCTTAGCTTCATATATGCTTCCACCAGAACTAAAAAGCCTTTCCCTTTCTACCGGTGAGAAGGGAGCTGAAAGATATTTGAGAGCAAGCTTCTGCAAATTCTTGAAACGTCCTTTATTCTCTCTCCATCATTCTATAGGATCCTTGGATCTTTCCAGAAGAGGTAAAGACTCCTAGATCTCAGCTTCTTTGGCAACAGCGCATCTTTTGGAAATTGTGTTGGACTGATAGTGTTTGATGTAGAGGGTGTAGTACCTTGTTTCTCTTCACCTACCATTTCTTTAAATTGCCGCGATTATTCTAATTCTAGGAAACCGTCATTTAAACTGAAATATTTGGAAAATCCAGGAAATATCTTGCTTGTCTTTGGAGATGAATCTGTGTCAGAAAAAATGGCTCAGGACTAGCAATAGATTGTTCCTCTACGCTCTCAATGATCCACGCTTTCATTTCATCAATATTGCTTTTCTGAAATTTTATTTTAAATCTTGGATCTAAAAATGTAGTTATGGACAACATCTTGTTAGTAAGATAACTTTCAAACATTTTCTTCGATGATTTAAGTAATTTATCAATCATTGTTAAAATGCCACTGAAGTTGCTCAAATCATTTTGGTCTATGGTAACAGCCTTTTGTAATAATAGCTGAAGTGCTAATATTGAAGGTATGATCAATGAGGCTGTGGTACTTTTTGAACTATGTTCCACTGTTAGCTCTTCAAATCGCTTAAGTATAATTACTAGCTTCTCTATAATGGTCCATTGATACTGACTTATATCAGTGATAGTATGGTCTGCAATGTATGCAGCAATAACCTTCTTTTGTTCTAGCATCCTTTCCAACATATAGTAGGTACTATTCCATCTAGTCTTGACATCTTGTTTGAGCGTATGGCATATTATTCCCAGCTGTGTTTGTAGTAATTCAAATTTGGTCATTGCTGATGGTGAATGACTGAAATGTGTAGCTATGTTTCGACATACAGTCAAGATATCTTGAACAGACCTCTGAGATAATATTGCACCAGAAACGACAAGTTGGAATGTGTGAATAAAACATGATAAAGAAGATAACCCGCTTTCTTTTAGACCTGCAACCATATTGGCAGCATTGTCCCTCAAAACTATATGGATTTTATTGAGAGGAATGTTGAAATATTCCAGACTACTCACAAATTCTTCACTAATGTCTAAGCTAGAATGAGTTATTGGAAAATGTTTAACCCTTAAGACTGCCTTTTGACATTCAAAGTTGTTAGAGATCCACTGTGATGTTAAGCTTATGAATGGAATGTTGGCTGTAGTGGCAGTCCATATATCTGTTGTTAATAAAATTTGCTGCTAGTACCTCAGCTTCAACATTCTTAAATAGCTGATCATATATATTTGGGACAATCTTATCAGAAAAATATCTCCTACATGGAATACTATATTTAGGGCAAATTTTTTTCCTAAGGCGTTTGAAACCTATAGTTTGTAGGTTGTTTGGTGCGCCTTACATACAAAAACCACCTTTGGTTGTTTACAAGCAAACACCAAAAAACATTTTCAACAAATGAAAATGGCTGTGTGTCTACAGCAATCATCTCTCCAAATAATTTGTGAAGTTCAACAGCTCTATGGTCATTTATGTTACATATTTTCTTTCTCTCCAGAGTCTCAAATAATGTTATCTATTGCTTACAAACTTTTGGAGACTCAGTTGTACAAGTAATGCTGGGTGATGCGGCTCTTTTTGCTTCTGTAGATTTCTTTGATTGATCACTAGGTATTCTTCAGGGTGTTTGTTTTTTAGGTGGTTTAACATTGTCACCTTGTCATTGCATAAATTACACAAACAGTATGTTGGATCATTTTCACGAGGCTTAAAATATTTCCATACGATACTGCGACTTTGAGACATTTGAAAATTCAAACTATAATTGTATTTCTAATTAAGAATATTATGTCATGAACAATCTTTATAATTTGCTAGGTAAGAGTTTCTAAAAAGATACAAATAAAATATACAATATAACATAAAAATGGCTAAAGCAACATAAAACATAAAAGAATATTATGTGTATTCGGCAGAATATTCGGCCATTACCGAATAGTATGCAACCGAATATTCGGTATTCGGAAAAAATGCTGTTCGGTGCATCTCTAGAAAGAACACAGCATTAATTTAAGAGATGCAATCAATTGTTTCAAAGTTCTACATTTTGAAATAATTGAAAATGAAACTTTTAATACAAAAAGTTCTTCAAGTTCATGCAAACACTTTTGAACAAAATGGAGTTGGGTGAAACAATAAATGAAGATGCTTGGATTGTTTTAGACAATGCCAAAATTCATAAATGCCGAGATGTGCAAAATCTTTTCGATTCCCAAAGTAATTATGTTCTAAAATATCTTTCACCTTATTCATTCATGCTCAATCCTTGTGAAAATGCCTTTTCAAAAATGAAAACAAAAGTAAAAAGTTTACTTATAAATGAAAGCAGTTCTTTATCTGAATTGATTTGTCAAAGTCTTCAAACAGTTTCTCCTTTGGAATGCAGTAATTTCTATCGGTTTATGTTGAATAACATCAATAATGCTGCTTTGGGCCAAAATTACATCCATGACATGTGGTACAGTTTATAACTTTTTATTTCAATAAATTTTTTTTCATTTCACTTTGTATTGAATTAAGTAATGGTTTCTTATATTCCTTTAAAAGAAAATGTTTTTCTTTATCAGACGTTACAAGCATATTTTTGTGAAAATGGTAAACTTTTCACAAAAAAAGTATAATTCGAGTGCGATTTTAGTTTGTGTCGAAAAGTTTATGTACATTTTCATTTTTCAACATCAATATCAATATTGTAGCTCAAGCACACCTATGTTAGAGTTTTATTCTTTCTTAAAAAGTAGAACAAAAAATGTTTTCCGGGGAATTTAAGTTCGAATCCGATTTTTCATTACAAAATATAGCTAACAAGGTCAATCTGTTTTAAAAACAGACTTTTTAAGTTTAAAAACAAATTTAAAATGAAAAAGGACGAACTTAAATTGGAAAAGGACGAACTTAAAGTAAAAAAGGTATACATTATGATGTATGTATGTAAAAACAAATAGAACATTTAGCTATGTATGCATTAGGGGATATACATATATTAAGTAACGTAAATATAGAGCGGGAGGGGTTGTTCAATTGCGTTACGAAAGGGTACTTGAGAGAGGGAGGTTGTTCTAAAAAGGAAGATCAATCGGAAGATTAGATTTGAAATTTTTTTGCCGCCACCAATACGATTGAAAATTTTTCTTTGATTGATTTTCTTTTTTAAATGATATATGGCAAACATTCGCTATTAAAAATGCAAACATATTATTATTGCATAAACTGAATTCAAGGATTTTCGGAAAATGTTTGTGAATAATGTTGTATTTATAGATCCATCTACGCACAAAACTGAGGAGGTTGTGCATTACAGGGTAGAGAGGGGATTGGAATTCGAATAATTTCGCGTTACGTAATGCATGTATATGGTATGCTAAAGTAATTACAATGTTTAATTTTATTTATTTGCTTAAAGCAGAGAATTTTATAATGAAAACATGTCCAAATTTATTATTCCAGTAAATAATTCTGGTGTAAGTATAACAATTAATTGTGAATTCTATAAGTTTTAAGCAATTTTGTTATCGATGATTATAATCTCATATATTTACGAATTGATTTGTTGAATTAGACAAAAGTTAATGAATGTAATAATTTCAAAATAAGGAAATAAATTTATTCTTTGTTTCACTAAATTTATTGTTTCATTTTATTCTTTGTTTTCAACAAATTATGATTTTCATTTATTCTTAGTTTTCACAAATTTAATAGTATAACGTTTAGAGATCATTTTAAATGCTTTATTTGAGAAGTATTCCTGATCAAATTTATGAGATAAAGTTGACAAAACTCTAAAACCTATATATATTACATTTATAGAAATTTGAGTAAACCCAATTTAACTACCATTTTTATTATTTTAATCAAACAAGGAGCAAATCATAAAAGGATCAAATTATACACAGAAAAACGTCTTCCTTTACCCTTCTAAGGAAGTTATGGGCATCCACTCTTGAGGTTTTGCAAGATTAAAATTAAGGCAGAGGTACGTGCGCTGCTTGCATCGACGATGAGAAACAGGCTTGATGCAGGATAGAACCCAAGACCTTGCGTTATCGTACTCACGCCTCCATCATTATGCTCATTATTTTTGATTTGTATAATGTAGAATTGATGAAATTATTGATTTCTAAGTGAAATTGTTCTTTGGCATGTATGTGTGAAAATATCAATGACCAGCTTAAACGATGGCTATTTTAAGTTTTTCGATTGAAGATATTTTTTTTGGTTATTTGTAAGGGAAAACTGGAAAAGCAAATTTTATCAACAAATCTGGAAAACATAAACAAATACTTCGCTTTTCTTTCAAGTGCACCTTCACATTAAGGATTGTCCATTCTCAACAAACGTTCGGTTTCGTTAAAGCTTTTTCAAAGTGTAAAAATAACGAATTGTGGTGAATAAAGAAAAATCAGTGATGTTGAAGCATTCCAGATAACAATTTAAGATGCAAAACAAAGACAAAAAGGAAACATGAGTGCCCAATTTTGGAGTAAAAATCCGTGTACACTGTACAGGCATAGAATAAGTCAGAGTATAATTACATATGTAAAATCATTTTTCAACACATAATCTCATTATAATATAAATAATTAATTTTTTGATGGTGGGATGAAGTCTACCCTCCAGTATATTCACAAAGGAGGTGAGAATTCTCTTGCCGAATTAGGTTGAGATCGAGAATACACGAAATACAGCAACACCCTACCTATAAAATTCTAAAATGGGACACAAATCATTGACACTTATAACAATTAAATCAAAAATTGTTAGAGATAACATGACAACGTGAGGAATCCAGATTTTTACTTGTTTAGAGTTATATTATTCTTTTGAAAATAACATAACCTTAATGATAAGACATTCATATAAACCATCTTATTATAGGAAAATTTTTGTTATTAACAAGTAGAGTGAGTATATTGAGGTGTCTTTTTCTATTGTGAAGAAGCTTTCACATTTATATCCGACAATTTTTTTAAAATTTTATATTAAAAATATTTTATATATTTGTTGATTATTTTTTCACGAAAGGATAAAGATTGTTGTTAGATAGATGAATATTTAAGGTATCATATATTGTATCGTGATAAGGGGCTATTTAAATTTTGAACAATTTTAAGAGGAACGTTGAGAAAGACTGCCCTAAGGAGTGAATATAGTGTTCATTATATAAAGGTTTTCAGTATAGAGAAGTTGCATTCGTTCACATGAAAAAATTAAGATTTTGACAGCGTAATCCCTGCTTAGAGTCGTTGACTTATAGACTTTTAAACGCACATTCATAGGCTATTAAGCCTTTGAGAACCAGTGTCCAAGAAATGAAAATCGTCTAACTTAAATATATAAAATCGCATTGAAAAACAAAGCAGTCTTAAACATTTTGGTCTGTGCATGGATTTTTGAAAGCTATCCTTATTATCTTTAAAAATGAGGTTTATATAAGTCAAAGAAGATCATTTTTATTCTATCGGAAAATGCCAAAGCTGAAAATTTTAGTAGAAAAATTGGGCCGTAAAAATTTTAATATGAAAAAGATAAATAAAAAAATTAGTTAGTGAGCTAGTTAATTATTTATTTGATTAGTTGATAAATTCAGTTAATTAATAACGTAAATTAAAAATTTTAAGACAAGCGACAAATAACCAATAGGTAAAAACATTTTAGAAATAGGTACTTTTTCATAATAAAAATTTTTAATATTTTTATTTAACCTTTCATAAAAAATGGAGGAGGGGGGCATTATTCGTTTAAGACTTAGGTTTTTGAAAACAAACCATCTGCTTATCTTTTTCAAAGAATTTTATGTAGCTTAAGCAGGCTATTTTTATTTCAAGGATCACTGCTCTCCCATTTGGGATAAAGGGAATTTCGATTCTTTTGAGCAGGAATCTGCCGTAAAGGCAAAAGGATGTTACACTTAGACATTTTGCGTGCATGGAAAAACAAGAATTTTAAAAAGTGAGAATGCGCATTAGAGCATTACCAGGTGAGTTGGGGAGCGGTAGTGCGGGGAGTGGAAGAGGTGTGTAGGAGTCGTCTAGACCATTCACGTGAAATGTGAGCACAGATTCAGGAGTGATTAAAATAGGCTAATGAAATTCGAAGGCTGTAGCAAAAAAGCAGGCAGGCAGAAGAAGAAAGATGCTGTGAAGGAAAAGACGATTCCCTCTCTTCTTCTATTGTTTGACTTTCAGTCAGTCTCCTCTTCCTTTTTACAAATTCATCTCTCATACAAATGATATCCTACTGCTGCTGCTGCTGCTGCTGCACAAAGAACGAAAATGTAGAGGAAAGAAAGCAGCGGGCACAAACACACTATTTCCTATCTCTTCTTATGTACACAAACACACTGAGACACAGGACGCACTCGCTCTTTTCAGATGCAGATAGGATGATGATTCGACGACGAATCTACTATGCATTGAAAGAAGCGCCAAGGTATACAAGTCAGTAAGTGTGTAAAAGTAATGGGAGTAGTGAGTGTTTAGCTTCTTGGAGCTTTTTCGAAGCACGCATTTCGATGAAGACAAATCTTTCACGTTCTTTCACATTTTTCGTAGAGAGAGGAGACAGCAGAAACGCTATAGCTAGAGGAGACTAAAGCATCTGATGCACCCTCCTCTGCCTGGTTTGAACGGAACAAGTAGAGCGTATCGCATGTGCATCATCACCTCTTTCGCAGAATTGGAGAAGAGACAGAATCATTCTGCTTTTCTTTTAGCTGGCAAAATTTTCGGGAAAACATGGATAAAGAAAAGACTTTACATGCTCTGCTGAAGAACACAGTGAAAGGAAAATGAGGATGTCCACAACAAAAGTGATAGCCTTGCAAGAAGTGTAGGAAGGTAGCACACGCAGGCCCAGGGCACCTGGGATACACACTTTAAATTTATGAGTAGAGTTTCGTTTCAACGACTCTATATACATACATTTATATTTTGACACTTTATTATGAGCTTGGCAAGGATCCGCTTACATTATATATGGTTCTCAGGGTTGCCAAGATACCTCTGGCAAATTTAGTTTACTTCTGGTTATTGAAATTTCACAAAATTTAGAATGTTCATCATATATGTAAAACAACATTGTGTTAAAATTTAAATCAATATTTTTCATAGCGGATAGAACCACATCTAGGGTATATATGTGTTTATATATCTTGACATTTGCAATTGATAATTGCAGAATGTTACGATTAGGGCAAACAAAAGTTGACCTACCAAACTCCAAAAGTTGCCAAAATTATTTTGTAATCACTCTTATCAATTATTATTCTTCGGAACAAGATCTTTGCGACAAAAGAGTTTTAATCACTGAAAATGATCTTTCCCTGGTCTGTTTGTATGTGCTAGAAAATAGATATCTTTCTTTTTCATATTTTCTTTATATATATCACATGCAGTATCTTCAAATTAGATATTTCTATATAAATCAATAGCATCTTTCACTGTAAGATCCGAAGATTACGTTTTTCAAGTATTTTATTTATGTGCCAGTATGGAGAAGTCAAAAATTTTTATCCATATCAAAGATGATCTGTCGAATAATTTTTAAAATGAAATAACATGTTTTTTATTTGTTTTGCGAACATATTCCAAAATTGTTAAAAACTTGCTCGTTCTTTGTTAAAATTTTAGAAAATCTAGAATACTTATAAAAAATGGACTATTAAAAAAGTTGACATATTAATAAAAAGAGGAAATAAGGCAATTTACGTGTTTTCGAATAGAAAAAGAAGAAGAACTTTATTCAAAACATTAACAGGATCAATAAAAAGAAAATACATATTTTTTTTTGTATAAATCAAGATTAGTAAAATTATAGATAAATAGTTGCTATTAGAATTCAAAAATGGACTTTTAACTGTTTTAGTTATGATATTATAAATTTTTAATTGAAAGCTAAGTTTTTTTAAAAATTTCAAATCTTAATATATTATTGTACTTTTTAAAAATAAGAAATTGAAAAAGAATTCCATGGATACAGACAGAGCCCCCTATGAAAAATGGTTTCGAAAATTACCCTTACTAATTTTGCTTTTTCCTAAAACAATACTTGTTGGTAGTTGATTACGTTTATATCAACGATATGACAAGTCGAATTCTAAAAGACATGGTTAGTAATCAAGCTATCACTAGACATTAAGTTTGTTTCCCTAATTTGGAGCGTTCGCGTTAGGATAGTATCGATCACTCAGTTGTATTTATATATTTCTAACATACATTCTTGTAAAATAATATATATAACAAGGTATAGCTATGCAGTAACAAGGGCCGGTAGGCGTTTAGTGGGATGGAAGGTCCAGGTAGACCTGGACTCAGCATTCCGGGCGGGCCACGATATCCTAAAGGATGGGTGCGAACGTCATAAACAACTTAACTAACTAACTAACTAAAAGACATAATACAGCTGTCGTATTCTCTAAAGTCTTTTAGCAAAATTGCAAAAAATTTAAATCGATTTCGCACCCCCCCCCCCCCCCCTAAAAGAAATTTCTGGGTCCACCACTGGGACAGAGTATTACGTATTCAAACAAGAATGAAATAAAAATGAAGGAGGCATATATTCTTTTTCCTATGAAGTGTGATGTGATTCTGATGATTATCATAAAAATGATGAATTTTTAGAATGCTCATACTTTAATTTAAGTTTTTGTGTCAAATTTTTTCAACTTACTTTTAACTAGTTTTTATTGAAAAGTCATTACTTTTGACTTTTTAATCACAATTTTATAACATGTAATGCATTTTTTTTGGTATTTAGGGAGGCAAAAGCGATTTCTTATTCCTCTATTTTTTGCTCTATATAGTGGTTTCCTGTTGTCTCTTTTATTCAACAAATTTGATATAAAAATAATCGAAAAAAGGTGAAAAAAATTCAGATGGTATTTTAAAATAAAAGATGAACGTTATAAAAATACATCATTTTTATGAATATCAGAATTATATCATACTTTATTTTAAAGAAGATCAACGTGGGCCTCCTTCATTTTATATCATTATTGTTTATTTTGAATCGAAAATTTAAAAAGTTAGCTATTTTCAGTCAAAAATTTGTAAAAATGTCAGATGCCTCCCCTTTGTTTTATATCATAACATTCTCCAAATATCGATTGAAATATGATTTCTATTTGTAAAAATGCGAAAATATGAGTATAAAACTTTAAACATTTGAATATATATTTCATTTTAAACTTGGATAGTTTCAACCCAAGTTTAAGAGTCCAATTTTTTAATCCAGTCCAATTAGCAGTATATACTTTACCCATTTTTCAAAATTAATGGTTTTAGCGAGGGGTCAATCATCAATAGAAGTATTACAGCCAAAATGAAAAAGTGGTTTTTGATTTTGAAATTGTTATAAACAAAGTTATAATCGATAATAATTGATGTTGAAATTAGTATTGAATAGAGCTAACTAAATACGCTGACAACTAAATTTTTGACGAATATTTATCAAAAATGGCTGGCATATTTAAACCCAGTATAAAATTTGCAACATTCTGATGTATCAAACGCCATGTTCCGACTTAATTTGAGGGGAATAGCTTAATTCAACCCGTGATTCATACATCAATAATAAATACCAATACTAAACACGAAAATCAATATTAACTTGGTAAGAACGCGCATTTATCTATGCTGGTAACAATCTTAATGGATGGTGTGAGCCAACAGAAAGTAGGTAGAGGCATAAAAATAATAAATCCCAAATAAATCAATCAAAGCTGTCAATTAATGTCAAAAATATATAATTCAAAATAGATCCTACTTGCACGATTTTTTGCTAAATATTTTCTTAAATCTCACACCAACTTCTGACGTTAAATTCACTCAAAATATTCCATATGTCAGTAAATTAGCCTCCACAAGTGACTTAACGAGAAGCGTATTTTTTCCAATATTTCAAAATAAATTTATCAATACATACTAAATCGATGATGCTTAATTTGATTCTGAAAATATTTTTGTCCCTCTAGATTTAAATTGGGGTTACTGATTACTTATAGCTATTTTGTGGTCAAATTGATTTTTACCAATTTTAGATCAATTTCGTCTCATTCTACGAACCTACCTTTTCCTATTTCAACATAATTGTACTTTTGTCAATTTGTACATAAATAATGAATAGTTTATGTCAAAAGCTAATGCGGTAAATTCTACATTAATAACCCATATTGTACCAACCACTACATTTGTAGTGCTAAAAAAAGAGATGAATTAATAACTAAAAAAAAATTAAAAATTGAAAAAAAAATTTAATCACTAAAAAAAATTGAATAAACATATATAGATCAAATATTTTAATTTTTTACAACCTTTTTTTTTTTTTATATTTTAAGTTTGTCATTTTGAAATACTTTTCTTCTTTTTGATTCACTCCATTTTCATCTTTTATTTTTACATTTCTATTTTTTTTAAACCTTTTTAGTGATAAAAATGTTTAAAAAAACTACAAGAATTCATCCAGTAATTTTAAAAAGTTGCATTTAAAAAAATTCAGGTGTTTTTTAAATGTTTATTTTTGCCACTAAAAATGTAGTGGTTGGTCTTTACATGATAAATTTTTTATATAAAAATAAAATGAATAAAAAAACTTCTAATTTCGAAAAAATTTATGTTGTTCTTACTGGACCACCAAATGATAGTAAAAATATTAGTGATGAAGATATCGATGAAGATAATTTTGAAAATGAAGGGATACCTGAAGAAACTTGTGATGAAGTTGTTTTTAGAAAATAAAGAAAGGATTTATAAGTCAAAAATTAATGCTTGGAAAAAAGGAAGTATATTTGAATTTACTTCAATAGAAAAAACAATTTTTATAAAAAAGTTATTGAAAAATGCTTAGATTTAAATCTTCAAAATGAATGGCAGGTCTTTCACTTTTTTTTTCAAAGATATATTTGATTTCATTTTCGATCAAACATTATTATACGCTCATATTGACAAAAACAATCAAAGTTTAACTTTAGATTATGAAGAACTTTAAAATTTTTTAGGCATAATATTTTTATCTGGATATAATATAAGAAGTTCTGAAAAGGACTTTTGGTCAAAATCTTCAAATCTTACTTGTGAAGCAGTAACTGAGGTGATTAAGATTTTTTTAACTGAGCCGTCTAAGATTTTTTAGAAAATAAGTCTTTTCTTCATGTTGCAGACAACTCAAACCTTTCTAGTAGAAAAATGGCAAAAGTTGTACGACTTACTAAATGAGAAACTTATTAGCTTTGGTGTTTTTGAAGAATGTTTGTCAATAGATGAATCAATGCTTCCATATTTTGGCAGACACAGTTGCAAGCAATTCATCAAAGGAAAGTCGATTCGATTTGGTTATAAATTATGGGTCTTATCTGAAAAATCAGAAGTTCCTTTTTATGTTTCCATTTATCAAAGTAAAACTAATGTTGAAAAAATTCCACTAGGTACAAAAGTCATTGAAGATTGCATCAAGATTATAAAAAATTCTTCTGAACACAAATTGTTTTTTGATAATTTCTTTTCTTCTTTTCAAGTACTAAAGGATCTCAAAAAAGAGGCTTTAGAGCCACATCAACTATGAGAAAAAACAGACTGAAAGAATGTGCTCTTATAAACTTGAATACGTTTAAAAGAGAGTCCAGAGGCAATTTTGAAGCGTTTAATAATAGTGATTTAGAAACAGTCGTATGGAAAGACAATTCTATCGTAATTATTTGCGGCAATTTTGAAGGCGCGCATCCTATAAATTTCGTCAACAAAAGACCCAATTTGGTCAAATCATACAACTCATGCATGGGTGGAGTTGAGGTTTTGGATAGAAGTCTTGCTGATTGGAGACCTTCCATCAAATGAAAAAAATCGCACGGAAACCTTATGATAAATGCTTTAAATATTGGATTTGTTTTTTGTTGGAAATTGAACAACATATTGAAAAGATCTCATGTAAATAGAAAAAGATTAAGGAGTGGTCCCTCAGACCAAATACATGAAGAAATAAGATTTTATGAATATGGTCATATACCTGAATCCTCTCCTGTTAGAATTTGCGTTTTATGCAAAAAAAACTGTAGAATCGCTGGTAAGAAGTGTAAAAAGCAATTGCACCTCAAAAATTGCTTTCAAAAATTTCATGAATCGTAAATTTTTTTTAATAAAGTGATTTTTTTATTACATTTTTTCTCAACTTTGGTCCAACCACTACATTTGTAGTGGTAATTATTTCTACAACAAAAAAAAATTTTAAATGATATTTTTATGTAATAGTAAAAAATCATTAGTACGCATAATAAAAGAAAAAATTTTGGTAAAAAAAACTTTTTTTCAATGTTTGGTCTTAAATGGGAAATTCACTTTTTGAGCAAATCGAAAAAATAATTTATTCCCTTGATATAATTATTGATTCCCTCCATCAATAGGCATGCGGCCAAATATCTACAACACTTTCAAAATTTAATTCATTTTTCATTTCTCCTGAAAATAAGCTAGATGGCTATTATAATGTATATATAATTGATTCAATGTGATCATTTTTTCAAAAATTGTTTTGAAATGACAGGATAAAAAAATCCCAAACTACCTCTTTCGCCACTCCTTAATTTATTCAAACCATGAAGTTGTCTTGAAAATATGAACGGGACAAATCATTTTTATGATTTTCTTAAAAAACTTTTCTAGCTTATAGGCCTCATTATTCACTATTTTCCTCCAAATCACTTTTCTGTTCGAAAAAAGCTACATACTCTATTATTTGAGTTTAAAGTGTAATATTGATAAATTTAACAAAAATGTTTACTGTGTTTCTAAAAATATAAGAATAGAAATAAGGATGATTTCAAATTTTTATCGTTTAAAATTTCCAAATAATTTTAAACTTGTTTTGCGCAGTAAAGGAGCTAATGTGTATAACTAAAATCTATGATCAAATAAATTGAATTTAAAACTCTTCAAATTTTTCATAAATATTGAGAATATGATTTAAGATTAAAGAGAAAATGAGTTACTTGAAAAAACATTGCGTGATGATTGACAATTTAAAATGAGAAATTTTAAGTTCTCAAAAAATCAAAAAAGTGTGAAGTCATATGTCCCTACAAAGGTACTTATGGGTTATCTCCCCCCCCCCACTCTAAAAAATTTTTTAAAAATTTTTTTCCAACTTAATAATTTTAGAATAGAAATTGATTAATAATTTTAAATATATAATTAAATAAATATATTTAATTTATGAAAATAAATTAAACTAATTATTACTTTTTTGCTGTATGATTTTCATTATTTACACTATATAATATTTTTTAGTAAGTTTTTTTATATATAAAATATTTTTATATTTAGTCATTTATTATTTTTACTCATCATTTAAATTCAAATAAAATTTAAAAAAAAATTTTTAGAGTGGGGGAGAGAGATAACCTATAAGTACCCCTACAAAAAAGAAAAGCCCTACCTTGTCATGTGATATAAAAACTGAAATGTTTATAAAAGTCAAACAAAATTTCATTAAAACATGACAGACTTACTTTTCGAATCGATTTGCATTCACAGCCAAGCTTAATTGTCATCTAAATTGACTTTAATTCCTCTTTCCAAAATTAAGCGTTATAATAAATTAGAGCATAAGTGAATTATAACCAACACGTGTATGCACCATAACCCCTAATTGATTTATCAATCATGCAACTCTTTAAGGACCACAATTCTGAAGACCAATCGTCTGCTTTCTTTTCCAATCCAATTTTATACATTTAGAGCAGAAAGGGTTAAAGAGAATTTAATGAGCATACAAGTCCAAGAAAATATATGAACTTAAAACTTACAGCACTGTTAAGTGGGGCGAAAGTTTTAAAGAGAAACAAAAAGGCAAACGAAGCACAGAATGTCAGAAGCTGTTCTAAATATTTTTCACAAAGCTGAGAGAGTGAGTGAGTGCGTATTATCATCCACTCACTAGAAATGTTCAGGTAAAGGTGGGGGGAATGAATTTGAAAAAGTAAAAGTGTAGATGGAAAGAGAGAAAGCCAGGCATGCAAAACAGGTGTTGACATTGTGTCAGGTGAGATGAATCGCTGTTACAAATTATGCCACTTTTGCATGCGCACTTATCTTTGCTTTGGTCGAGATTGGCGCGAAAAACTACTAAAACGTTGCATTTCACCAAATTTTCACATCTCTCACAGATTTGTCTTTTCGCATTATCATTATCATTATTTGAAAAAGGGCTCGTTGTAAGCGAAAATGTCTCTAAGAAAACTGCTCCTAAATGCATCTAAGCCTTTGAAGCATTTGCTTTCGCATAATGAGTCTGTTTTTCTTTTTGAATAAATTTTCATATGACTCAGCTTCTGTCTCGAGATTTCTCGAGAATTTTAGAATTTTTTTATTTCTTGATTCTCGAGACCCAAGAATTAAAAAAAATTTTTATTACTGAAAACACGTTAAATTTTGAATAAATATTAATAAAAAATAAATAATTATATGCAATGCACGATCAACTTTTGAATATTCAAATTTTGAAGAAATTTTAGAATGTGCAAAAAATATTTTTGATAAAATTTTTTCTCATTATTTGGAGCATGGAACTGTTATACAAGAAAGCCAAATTCAAGTCGAATCTGTTGATGAGTTTGAAGAAGAATCTCTAACTCAAAGTTTAAATAGAGAAATTAAAGAATTCATGTATGATAAAAAGAAGAAAAAGTTAGTAAAATAGAATAAGAACTACAGATGTTCAAACAAAACAAAAATTTTGATTTATTAGAATCGATGCAATTGTTAAAAAATTCTCTTTTATGCATCCAACCAACTTCTTGTCAATGCGGAAGAATTTTATCTCCAAAACGATTGAGTTTCAAAAACGAAACTTTAAATGCTCTTGTTTTTTTAAAAAGTTATTTTACTAATAAAACAAAATATTTTTTTCGTAAAATATTTTTAATATTTTTTAACTTCTCGAAACTTTTCTCGAGTCTCGAGAATCATATATTTTTTTTCTCGTTTCTCGAGAATTAAATTTTATCGAAAAATCAGAAGCTCTATTCTACACTTTGATCTTTTAAATGTGTTTTAGAAATCTATTCTATGAAACTGCGGTGACCGATTGTACCGGTATACATTTTGTGTGCGCGAGCATCTCGGAGCAGGGCTCTTCTTAAAACAGTTGGGGTATTTAGGCGTCAGGAAAAATATTTAAAAAAGTGAATGCATCCAAAGTGAGATCGATATTTTGAAATTTCATGTAAACGAACGAAGCTCTAACAATTTGAATAATTTTTGTGAACAATAAGCAGACATGGGTTAAAGGGAATTGACAAAAAATTGAGAAATATCTGAAAAAATTTTGGTCACAATTCTACACCTTATAATTTTTATAATCCAAAAAAATCATTATATCTATTTATCGAATTTTAAGGATTTCAACAAGAAATAAAATTAAGACTTGCAAAATTATTCTGAAATTAAGAAAAATGAGGCTAATTAATTAATGTGCATGAAACTTCAATACGTGTTCATTAATCAAATAAAATATTGGCAAAACATCGAAGTATAAAATATCATTTACGCGCGTATGCTTGCAATTCTTTGATTTTTATCCTCAAGATAGATGATATTCGACAAAGTAGGCAAATATTCAATTTCTACAAAATTAATTACAAGTAATAATAGATGGAAAATTCACCGCCAGCAAAGCAGCTTTATCATTGACATTAATACCGGATTATATTATTTCAATCAACAGAACACTCAGCAGACAGTGGCTCTCAACCTTTTTACCATCACGCCCCTTTAAGAAGCTCTCTCGATTCAGAACAATGTACGTGCTCTCATAGCCACAACCAAAAATATGGATTTGCCCAGTAGTTCTCGGCCACGGCCTTGAGAGCCACATGCGGCCCTCAAGCTCCAGTATTGGGGCCAGAATAGCAAAGTCCAATAAAAAAATAAGCTAGCAATCTCATATCAAAACTGCCAGGATTACGCAAACTATGCACCATCTTGTGTTTTGTTGCAGTCCTCTAATGCAATGTTGGTTCTTGATTAAGTCCTTTGTTAAAAAAAGTTAAGAACCATTGTGTTAACCCATTTGATCCCAGAAAAAGCAAAGGATACAAAGTAAATTGATATAAAACTTATCTTAAAACAAGTAATCGTGTGCATCTTTTAAAGATGAAGATGGGGTCAAATGAGAAAAATTAGTATAAGCAATAAAATAATTCCACCCCCTACCAGGGGTCAAATTTTTGGCTACACCACTTTGGCATCGTTTTTTGAAAGGTAATCAATCTGGCAGTCTTATTTCTCAAATCAGTTTTTATACAAATTAAATCAGAGAATTCCAAGTGCCACTTTGACATATCTACATGTCATGAATCTACTTTGGTATATGAAATCTAGATTTTATGTGCAACATATTTTTTAAAAAATTCCCTGTACACGTAGACACATTTTCCTTGTAGATAGCAAGCCAAAGTAGGGCCCAAATTTTATTTTATAGAACATTGTGTCGTATTGGGCCTAAAAGGCAGGGTTGCCGAGTCGAACTCTAGTAGACTTTAAAGGTTGTTAATAAACCTGGAATATGTTCCCTCCGATTACGCAGCCCGGCTGAAAGCGTTAGATATTTGTCTCGTCATTTTTAGTAGGGCTCCATGATTTCAACGTGAAATTTCAAATAAACTAAGCATGAAAATAATACCTGGAAAAGGGAATGCAGAAGAATGCAAAGAGTTTCCTCTTCAATTTCCTTTACAGAAAAGACGAGAGGAATGTGAACGCAAGTTTGAGAGAGAAAATTCTCACCAACTAAAAATACAGAGTAGGAGGGAGACGACACGCGAGATAAGAAGGGAAAAAAGGAGGGAGGCAGACATAAAGATAATAATAGACATCATTTTCTCTTCTCTCCCTCTATCTAATACTTTGCTCATGACGAAATAGCATCATTATTATTGCTGTGTTCGTGTGTGTCTGAGCGCGCATTTTTATAGCGACAAAAAGATAACAGAATTTTACATCCAAAAATGACGCACTTTAAAAAGTGAGAAGGCAAAAAGGGAAAAACTTTTAGCCAATGAAACGAAAAGAGGAGATTAGAGATGGTGCTCACGATGAGCCTCAAAACTTTGGTGGTCACTACTTCCAACACACGTAAAAACACATGATGGACGCAAGGAGTACTGTCCATTCATTCCCTTTTGTACACACTCACACACATACACAGTATTTATTTATTTACTTGTGTCATACAGATAAATAAGGGAAAATAGTGCGTTAAATATAGACGACAGAGAGTATTGATCTAAAAAAACAATCCAATTACCAATGAAACGCCGTGAATGTGTAGCACGCGAGAGCAGATATAACAAAAAAGTTAATACGAAGCGATGAAGGCTTTTTGAAATGTTAGTTTGCAAAGGACGCGAAATCGATGAATGCCAAGCAAGAATTCCTTGCTTCCCAGTCAGTAGCTCGCTCAGACACCACCACACCATCTCGCCTCCACTCATCATACTTATGATAGCGAGCCCGATCATGTAAGACGCTCATCACCACGAGTGAACAGCACAGCAGCCTGCCATATAATTGCGAGGAGTGGAGTGCTGCGCCAAACTAAAATTGCCTTTACTCTTCACGCTTCGAATCAATCGCCGTCCTCCCTCAGTGTCTACGCACACACCATCCCATTCCTTATGAGAGCGCGCGTGAGGAAAAGCATGCACAAGCTTCATTTCATTCACTCGTTCAACAGCACTCTCCTCTGCCTTCTTCTCCATGACGTCTTCTTCTTGAATAAAAAATGATGGAAAAGATGACGAAAAAGTCGAATCGCCAGAGCTGCCCTCCGCACTCACTCATCAGCAAGAGGGATGAGAATGTGCATGCCATGATCGAGGCAGAATCACTACTACTTCCTCTCATCGTCGAATCACTCCGCCGGGTCTTTCACATCAAAAAAGAAGCGAAGATGCGCGCAGAGACTCTCGCCATTTTGCTGCTTGCATTGAGTGTTCTTCGCAAGAAGTGAGGATCGATTCTCGGCGTCTGCCTGCCTCTTCAAAGCCTGGCTTTGAATGAATAACATTAAGGGATGGAGGATGCTACTGTTTTACACCACTGCACTACACTATTAATCAATAAAACAAAATGTATCAAAGACATAGCAGCAGCAGCAGTACTCACGAGACGAAAGAAGCGAACACTCTCAGCAACAGCCAAAACGAATAAAGGATTTTGACTTGAAGGAATCGCTCGCACGCACGCACGCATTTATACCGTGAATTCAGGGAAGCTAGCAAGCTTCTTGGTTGAAAATCATTTAGTCTAACTTGAAACCATACTATATATATACAGTGGCGAATTCAGAAGAGGAGGCATTGGGCCTTAGCTAGGGTTGCCAATTTTGGCCAGCCCAATACAACTTCGGTGGCTTATTTTTTTGAATAAATCCGCCTCTCTCTTCATAAAACCCGCACTCTCGTATTATCAAATTAAAAAAAAAGTAAGATGTTAAAAAAAGGAAAAAAATTTAAAACCCATATGAATCGTCGGTAGAATATTTTATAATTTAAGTTTGATTAACCCCGGAGACACAACAAAGTATAAAGTCACAAGACACATTCATGTCATTTCGGATATCGACATATAACAAATTTGAAGAAATAAAAATGTTAGTGGAGTTTTTAATATTTTTTATCAAATAAAAAAGTTAAGCTAAAAAATTTTTTTTTCAAGTTTCTACGTGACCTTAAGATTTATTTGCTTTAGCAAAAATTTAGAACTATTAAATTTGACAAACATATCAAATATATGCTTAGATTTTTTATGTTAATTTTAAGTTTGATTTTAATGCCGTTTTTAGCCAACAATCTTGAATCCGATTGTCCAGCATTTCTTGCCTTTTAAACCCAGGTTAGCTCAAAATTTTCGAGTTCTCTATTCACAGAACATATGATGAAGGCAATAAAAAAAGATCCAGCTCCATGCACATAACAGAATACATCAACACGCTTTAGTGCCGAAGGTTTTTGTAATTTGGCGTATAATTATTACTCTCTGCTCAATTGCTGATCATGAAAGATCTTTTTCCAAATTCTAACACATTTGGAGCAGCTCAGGAATCCGTCTTTAAAACTGATGAAATTACGCCAGTTTTTAAACTTTGATTAAATAAGTGTTCTACCAATTTATCCAATACTTTTTCTCAAGCTTTAACAATATTTTAAATATTTTTTTCTTTAAAACCTTTTTGTAGAATTTTGTATTTGAAAATATATAAACATATAAATATGAAACTTTCACATTGTAATCAAAAATTATATGATTTATCACTAAAAATAATTGCCCCGAATTTAAAAAAAAACCCAAAACCGGTTTTATACAACTCTGCCATAGTCCCCTCTTTAAAATGAAGTGTCAATCTTTTATATTTATTTATCTTCCAGTTTATTTGAAATAGTTATACTTTTGTAAATGGACGTATATCAGAAAAGCAAGGTAATACTAATCACCCTTTAAAAGTCCAACTTCATTAATAATAATCACTTATGATTAATGTTAAAGACTGCCGAAAATAATTTTCTGAATAGAAGGCTTTGGGTTCGAGCCACGCCTCCTCCCAGTACTTTCAGGTTGATAATTTTTTTAAAATTCACCAAAATACAATTATAACTTGGAATAATCGTTTGAAAAAGATAGAAGAGTTATTATTACAGATAATTTTTTTAATACAGTTAAACTTGCTTTAATGACTATGACCACCAGCCTGGAAGGACCAGTCTCAATAATAAATTGAGCTAATGTCACACATTCAAAGAGACAACTTTTGATAGTTGATTTTCGTAACAAACTTTTTCTACACGTTTTCCAGTTTCTTTTAAAATGATAAAAAGAGGAGACTATCGATGCAATAATAAAATTTCCACAGACAAAAAGGCCGAAGAATGAATTCGCGAGAAAACATTTTAAAATGACGATACTGATGCTTAGCGGATGACGATGCCAAGAAAATATTCTAGGTATATTAATTTTTAGATTATTTTGTATTAATAGCTTTTATAGACATCATAATAAGAGTCGCTATCAGTAAAAAACTTCAATGTGTGAAATTAGATATTAAATTTTAATGTAAAAACACGAGTTTTTCTCCCATCCTTCCCTCTGATTTGGTTCTTCTATGAGATTAAACTTGTCAAAAGGGGTCAAAATGAAAAGAAATTAGCTGTCATATAAGATGCTATTTATTATATGTACAAAGAGCTATGCACAAAATACAAAGGTGCTTTTACTTTTTACAGCTCTAGTTGTAAACTTTTCTTTGTCTATTGATTGGTTCGGCGTATAAAATGAGTGAAAAATTTTAAAAAAATGTGAATAATCAAACATCAAAAGAAGCGGATATCGATCTAATCGGCATATCACTACCATGCATCCTGATTTTTACACATGTGTCCGGTGCAAAAGTTGGAATGCTCTGGTTCGGAAAAAGTTGTTTGTTAATTAAAATTTTATTATTCAAGTATATCCATCCACACAAAAATGTATATATCAAAAAATATTTCAATACATATAAAAATTATGAAATGAGAATATATTATCATAGAGTTAAAAAAAATCAAATAATTTGTGATATAAAAACAAAATCAAAAGATTTTTGCTTAAATTTAACACCTTTCATTATTTCAAAATAATAACACATGTTCTGACTCTATATATTTTGAAATCGCTCAAGTACTTACAATACTAAAATCAGAAACATTTATCCAAAGGTGTTTCGTGCACTGCTCTTTTCATTGACCTGTCGCAAATGTTTGGATTGCGAATGAAACTGTTAAATTTAACATTAGATTTTTCCGTGACAGTATAAAACGCATCAGACTGCTTCCAAATATACCTCCGTTGTGTGAAACCAGATAGAGCGCAAATTTGAGGCAAACCAACATGAGTTACAAAGCATCCGTAAGACCGCACAACAGCTCAGATGTGCCGCAGGAACAGTGTCTCTAATTTGTCTAAAGATCCTTGCGAAGTACTCAGGGATGTTGGAGGCAGTGACTCAACAGTTACAGGTAGTCGACATGGACAGGATGGAAGTCAAAGATTACATTAGCTTCTGGGTATGATTGAGAAGCTGAAGAGGACTACTGTTACCTGCTCTGCGCAACGCTCTATCCTCATTGCACTGACTCTTCCTGTAACATCATGTAGCACAATGCACAGGGTTGATCAACATAAAGCTATACTGCTAATTAAATCTATAAAGCTTAAAATGCGCATCCCTATTAATTACTGTAACCAAGCCTGGCAATAAGGGGGGGGGGCAAGGGAGCTAGGCCTCCTGGGATTTATTGAGCCCATCTGAAACTCTTTGAAATATATAAATGTATACACTTTCTTATATTCCCGGCCCCATTAAAATCAGTTTGCCTCCTTCTTGTAGGAATAAGATACTAAATCTAAATCCGTACTTGAAGTGGCCGACGGGGCTAATTTAAACAATCAATATATTCTAGAAATCGAATTTATCTTTATCCTTAAATATTCGTTTTATTTAATGTTTTAGTTCTTTTTATCAAGATTTCGTAGAATAGTTGGCAATGTTGTTACACTTTACTTAAATTTTTTTTTAATTAAACTTAGTACAAATAATATCATTTTCATGTAATTTTTAGCGTATAACTTAGGGATTTGAATAGCTAATTTATTTAAATTTAAAGTTTGTAGAATATTTCTTCCAAAAATTTTAAAGCTTCAATTTCTATTTAAAATGCCCAAATTTAAATTAACGGCTACATACCTGTCAATTCATAGACCCATATCCTAAATAAATTTTCAAACAATTTATTTTATTGACTGAATATATGTGTAGGTATAATATGAAAGATGATTCTTTGTTTTTCTGTGTTACTAATAAAGCTTGGTAACATTTCGTTGCTAAAAATTTTAAAATTTAATTTTAAGCAACAATACATTTCAGTAGAGAGTAATCAATCCACCTAACCAATTCATTTGTTATGAACCATGCTTGTTGACAATTTGTTGAAATGAGAGGCTGAGAAATATCTTTTAGCTCCTGATCAATATTGCATTGGATAGTAGGGTTGTCGAATTACCTGCTGTAGGATAAATGAGGTCTGACTGTATTACCAAAGAGTCCTCTAATACAAACCCTTTCCATATGGTCTTTAGAAGACAAAGACATGCTTTACCTTCGAACACCAAATATTAAATCGGTTCAACCAAAAATTCAGCTCCCTAAAGATTTACAAAAGGATCATTTTTAGTCATGGTATAAAACCTTGACTTGGTCAGAGTATAGAATATATTATAGACTGTGACCATCCGTTTCAATAACTGGTAAATGGCAATAAGGAGGGATAACGACATAATTACATCTGATGAATAGTGATCTATCATATATGAATGATTTTTCTTCCTTGTTGAGCTTGAAGAGTTGTTCACAAACCTTCTAAAAATTTTTGGCGTAGCGATATAACTATAATTTTTTAATAGCTCGGGTTCTCATTTAGAAAAAATAAATCAACATATAAACTACTGTACTAAAAAATCGCACAATTGTTAATTCAAAAATTGTCCTAGCAATCCAAATCTCAATGAGAGGGATGGCATCTGCTTTGTCTAAATTTGGCTGTTTTGACCAATGCAACTTTTATAACATTACTCACTTCCAATCTGTTTTGGGATTTGATTTCAATGGAAAGTAGAATGGAAAAAGCTTGCTCACACTCATATGTAGTGGGAAATCTAAACAGCTTTCAGACCAATCTTTGCAAGCATAGGACTCTCCCATTTCAATCGAAAAATCGCTATGAGATATTTCAGAAAAACATGTTTTCTACCTTCTCAATAATCAACCAAATCAATAAACTGTTCTTTAATAAAGAAGTTCTCTGAGGCCAGATTACTAATCTAGATTATAAAAGGGGTTTTTGATAAATTGATAGTATTTTTCAAATCTTTGTAGATTAAGAAAATAAAGAACAATTTCTTGGCCTGCTACACGATGTTTATGGCCTCCAGGACATTTTTATTAATGAAAATCTTATTTTCATCAACAAATATGTTCGGAAATCGAGCAAATATTTTTTGTCAAAGAATGCAATTATTCCAGCTTCATTTCAAAAGCTGTCATTTTTTTATTACAATGGAGTACTCTGATCTCTTTACCTTGAAGCCCAAGATTAAAGGAATTCATATATTCAAATATGTTCACTAAAAATGATAGAAATATACGAAAACGGGCATCAAAAAATTTGACATGAATGTCTGATCGATGAAACGATGGATGCTGCAAACTTGTCTCAGTCTTGCGTTTACGTACAATATGTATACTACAAGCTGAGAGTGTATTTGTAAGCAAAAGAATAGAGGTGCGATTGAGATTTATAGTTCAAGGCTCCCTCTTTAATTAGTAAACTAAGGGAAGAATAAACCAAAGAGGGCCAAATGTGTTCGGTTTAGTTAGATTAGCAGCCAGTAATATTTTCCACCATGTAATTTTACAACAATTTTTATAAAAATTTTATTGCTGAATTTATTATTTATCATTAAAATAGATAACCCATTTAGGCTTATTATTGAAAATTTTTATGAGAATTGAAATTTTTAATTTTATGGGCTTTTAACTAACATGGTCTCATGCTGCTTTGATTAAAATTTGGTCCCATTCTTATTTATGAATGGATAATAAAAAATTTAATGAAAGGATAATTCAATTTTATCGGCTGTGCTTAAATATATAAAAGGCAATGTAATGTTAAACTAAGAAATATATAGTCATTTTAATAACATTGAAATGTAGTATTCATTACATGTGTATATATTGACAAAAATAATGTGTCATGAAATAGAAAAGGGTCGATTTGCAAAATGGGACGAAAATTATTCAAAAATTATAATAAAAAAAATATGTGACCACAAATTAATCAAATCTAAAAAATAACCGCAATTTAAATCTAGTGATAAAAGTATTTTCAGAATTAAATTGAGCATGTTCGATTTGATGTGTAAGTTTATTTTAATATAATGAAAAAAAGTGTTTGCCATTAAGTCACCTGTGAAAGCTAATTTACAGACAGGTAAAATATTTTGGGTGAATTAATAATCATCAAAAGTTGGTTTATTAAATAAAAAAAAATATATGAAATTTATAATATATTTTGAAGTTTATAATATTTAGCATTGATTGATAAGTTTGATTGATTTTCATGAAAAATAAATGACACCATCAGATTCACAATCAATTATTTAGTGAGTTCGTGTGAGATTTTGTAAAAATATTCAGAAAAAAAGAAGTGGGCTAAAATTATTTTATTGGAATGCTTTTGGGCTGCAGAATTTATTTCGCACATCCTTAAAATTATTGGGCGGGGAAAATTTTTTTTATTTATTTTAAAAGAATTTGTCTCTGAAACTCAACAGTAAAACAAGTAAAGTAATATAGAAAGTCTACTCACAAGCCAAGCTAGAAATACGACCCTATGGTCTTGCAAAAGCTCCATAAGGTTTTCGAAAGAATTAGTAAAATAAGATAAGGTTCTTTTAAGTTTATTTCTCGCATCCAAGGCCAGAATAATCCTGCATAGTTGAACATATGATAAGGATAGTCACGATCGGAAATCAAACAGACAGAATGTGGATCAAGACCCTACGCCCCCCCCCTCCACCATTAGGCCATCTGCCGACATACTTAAGGGCATAACACTCAAGTTATGTTTTTAGGTTGAGATAAATATTTGCGTGCGTGCATACATTAAACAAATCATAATAGGAAGATGGGAACATAAAATTTATTATATGAAAAACCATTTTTGTTTTGAATTTAATTTTCTTTTCTTTCAATTGCAAACACTAGGATAAAAAGTATACACAAATGACAAATTTTTAGGAAGGATTAATTAGATTTAATGCACTTCAAGGGTTCGACAAGGATAAATTGATTGAGAAACGATGATGTACAGGATCAATTTTTACAGTTTTAAGATTTGTAGGCGTATGCCATCTTATTTTATGGATAGGAGATAGGCTGTCCATACTTATAATGCCACTTCATTGAAACCCAAATATAATTACAAAATTCTGAAAATATTGAAGAAATCCATTCCATTTTGATTGTAGCAGATAAAGCGTATTACAAATAAATAACAAAATTTTGTTATAATGAAGTAATTTTTTAAATAACAATTTTAACCAAAAACTATTTATATGGGTGAGATTTTTCTTTAGGTTGAATTTTGAAAAAAAATCACATAATTTCTTTGCAATGGTTTAATTTTGATAATATTTAAGACTATAATGATTTTGACAATGCTGAAAACAACCTGAATGAAAATGAAGAGTAGTAAATATAAATCACGAAAAGTTGAGTAAAAAAAAGCTTTTAAAATAAGTCAATTAAATAACTAAATGTATCTCACATTTTTGTATGAATTAGAAAATATATTATTAGTACAAAAAATGAAACAAAAAATTATGTTTTTTACCAAAAAAATTATAATACTATACTTATTTTATTAAAAAACTATTATTTCATACTTTTTCACTTTTCAACTTGGTTCGGATAATACGAATTTGAGATATCATGAATCAAACATAAAGGATGCGAAAAATTGGTTATAGCTGATTTTCACTACATCACAAACAAGATACATAAATAGAAATAGAAGCGAATATATGACTAAGTTTTCGTATAAAAGCATATGTCCCCTTTTTTTCAAAGCCATAAATATAATAGTGGAGCAAGAAATAATATTAATTTTTCAAAAATGTCGCAATAACGAAATCGGAACAAATATATATTATATATTTTTTCCTTTACTGAGTAATACATGGAATACCAGGGGATTTAGGGAAAAGCAAACAAAGGGCTTAATAAAATCTTTTTGATATATACCATTTGGATATGCCACTCATATCCTCCTAACTTTAACGCTTCGAGGAGCAGTGTGTGACGGTAGCATTCCAAAAAGTCAAAATCGTCGCTTTAAATATATAGAAACCAGTTGGAAAATAAATCAAATGAATAGTTATTAAATCGTTAAAAAAGTTTTTAGCTAAATTTACTAAACTATTGTAAGGTATTGAACACATTTTATCCGTCTATATCAAATCCTTTATATTATGCTCCCATTTTATCCTCATTCTTTTTTCAATAAATACGTGTATTAAAAAAGTTACTCAATATTACTCGAAATACCAGTAGGGCTTTAGGGAAACCAAAAAAAAGGCGTCATACAAGCATTCAAAGACGTTGTCAACACATTCCCTAGGCATTTTTTCGCTAAATTTCTGGACTATTATATTTAATGGAAGTCTTTAAAATAAGGTTTTGTGGATGAAGAACTCAACCTGATTAGGATAGAAAAGGTACAACTTCCGTTTTTTAAATATTTTTCTTTTTATTGGTTTCCTTTTCAGTTTATACGTTTCTCCCTTTTTATTCCTTTCTAATAGTCAAAAATTTTTATCCTCTTTTGAAGAATAGATTTAAATAAAACCAAAATCCTTCTTAGCAAAATAGATTTACATAAAACAATCGATCATTGAAATTGTGATCGTTCATAATTCAAGAGACACATCGTTTATACCTTATATATCGATTATTCATTCGTAAATTTAAGACTAGAAAACTATATATGTTGAAGATGGTGATATACAAAAAAATATTTTTCCGATCAACCCATTAATATTAATTTAAAAAGAAAATTTTAAATCTACTTTGAAATTAAAATTTAAAAAGGTTCCATTTCTTTAGCGAGGAAAAATTTGAATAAAAAAAATACTTTTAAATATTATAACAATTTCAAAAGACCTCAACTCCTATTAACCCATTAACGACTAATGTTCCTATTTTGGAACATAAGTAATTTCTCTTCGTCTGCTTTTTTTAACATTTTATATAAATTGTCTGGTTTTTTTAAAATTTTTGTTTTTTTGTTTTAAAGGGTTAATGTGATAAATACAATTTTTCAATTCTTTTTGTAAGTTGTGGGCAGATAGTAAGGTGACTACAGTTGCCTAGTGTTAATCTGGGTTTGGTAATCATCCTATATTCTTTACTTGGATGCTCAAAAAAATAGTGAAATCTTTATTATTTGTCAAGTTTTTAATATATGTTCATCTCTTGGTTGTGATATCCACAACTTAGATGCATTAAAATCATTACAAGGCGTGTACGGAAGTTTTAGGAATGAGACCCATTAAAATCGTAATCAGAATCATAATGATTTATTTAAAAAATAACCCTAAATCATAATTAGAATCAAAATCAGACCTAGAGAATCTCAAACATGTTCCCTCAATAGTTGTAGCGATGGAAGATTTGCTCGATACATTAGAAGAATGAGCAGAGTTTTCAAAAATTAATAACTGAACCTTACAGTACCTTCCCTATCTAGGCAACACAATTAAATGACAATAAATGAAACCAGGGGTAGAGGACATTTTTTTATTTCTATAGCCGGAAGTCATGCACACATTGATCTTTTGCGTTTAACAGCTATAATATAATTGATTAATTATTCCTTTTAGGCTTGTAATCATTATTTTCAAAAACGTTTTAAAAATTTCTTTCAAAACTACTATTTTATTTATCATTTTCCCCCACTAATTTTCAATCCTTTTTTCCATACAAAACTTTATATTCTGGCAATTTTAAGTGATTTAATAAAAGCATTTATATGAAAACAAATGCCCCATGCCTTTAGCAAAACACAATTTAAAAAAATTTATGTTCTTCCACTAGTTAAATGTTCTAAAATGAAAAAATACTCTAAATGCCGAAATTCCTAATTGCAAATTTGCATGGTTAGGGTGCTAGATACAATGTAAATAAAATTTCAGTAAAATTGAAAAAAATAATAAAGTTTTTTATCAGTTGGGAGATATATATGGTAGGTAGGTAGGTATGGAGATTTCTAAGCACTTTCCAGCTGGAGCTGATATGCTTGCAAATCTGCCGGAATTTAGTCTTCAAAGTGTGAGTTTAGTCTTTGTGGGTCTTTCAGAAATAGAAAAGAAAATTTGGAAGATTTTCATGGCTGTAGACACTAGACTGTTTTGTAGAATGTATGGCTTAGTGATAATAATGGCTTATTGTGATTGGATATTTGGGGGAGGATTGAGTGTTATGTTTGCAGAGAGTATTGGTGAGATTGTGGTTATGAGAAGAGAGAGATGTTTGATGAGTAATGGGTGTTGTAGAAGATCATGTAGAGAGGATGGAATATCTTTAAAAAAGTAGCGGCTTTTTTCAAGGAGTTGGTGTCGGTGAGAATGAAAAATTGGACAATAAAGGAGAATATGTATAGGTGTTTCAAAGTACGGTCAGCTAAAACGACAGAAAGGGTTTGAGTGAAGTTTGAATTTGAAGAAGTATGCATTATAAGGGCAATGGGATGAGAGCCAGCGAATGATGTTCCGAGGGAGTGAGTGAAAATTTTTGTTTAAAATGAGTTGTGATAATGGCATAGATGTCGGAAGTGATGTGATGGTTGAGTCAATATATTGTTGCCACTGCAGTAGTGTAGAGTTAGTTATTGTGTTTTTAAATGTGGATATGGGTAGAGAAAATAGGGGTAGGATCTGTGAATCGAATATTTTTCATTTTGCAACGTAATCGACAAGGTAGTTTTCGAAACAGCTGGAATGAGCTGGGAACCACACGATTTTTAATTCAAAGTGATTAGATAGGTGAATAAGTTTGCTTGCTAAACTATAAGTTGAGTGTGAGATTTTGTTTTCAAGTTTTAAGTCATTTATTAAATTTTGCGAGTCTGTGAAAAAAGTGATATATTTGAAGGAGGTAGGAAAGGAAGTTAGGTTATTAAGGAGTATGTTGCTGGATAGTAATACTGCGTGAATTTCTGTTTCGTGTGCAGTGATTTCTGGATCTAGATTTGTGTGTTGAATAAGGAATGGGTTTTTTGTGTTTTGTAGGAAGAATGCCATGCAGCTGAAGAGCAATGTTATGATTTGGAACCGTCAGTGAAAATTGAAGGCGAGCTGATAGTATTTGTTGTACGTTGATGAGGTATACAGTTTAGGGCAAGATATCTATGGTGACAGATGTTACTGGTGTAAGGAGGAGACGAAGAAGGGTGGATGAGTTCGATTGGGTGATTTAATGGTAGCACTTGATAAGATGTTTTGTTAGGAGCAAACTGAATTAATAAGAAATTGTAGTACTGCAGTGATTGGGATGTTTAGGTTGTGTATAGGTTGGTGAGAGGATGTAGTGGGGGTTTAGAGCAGAAAGTTATTAGGTAATTTTTAAGGAGCGTTTTCTTTAGATTGAGATGGAGGGGTAGCGTGTTAGTGAATAATTCAAGTTTTGTAGTTGGTATAGTGTGATTGGCATTGGTGATAGAAAGGAGACACAGGCGATGAATTTTATTAAGATGAGTAAGGGATGACTGATGTTTCATCTCTGAGCCCCATGAAAGAATTCCATATTTAGGGACAGGAAAAATGAGACTTTTATTGAACTTTGTGATTTTAGGAGAAATTCCCCATTTGTAAGAAATTGCGTTTTTAAGAGAGAAAAGAGTTTTCATTAATTTTTGTGAGGTGCTTTTGAAATGAGTAGAGAATTTTAAGTTGGGTTGGAAAGTGAGCCCAAGATATTTTACTTGGTTCTGTGGATCTAATTTATTTGTTGTGTTAAGTTGTAAGGGTAAAGGTTTAATTCTTTTGCGTGTGAAATGAATTAAGTAGAATTTATTAGGGTTAAAGGAAATTTTGTATTGTTTCGCTTTGAATTGGATTTGTTTTAGTAGGGAAAGAGATTGTTTAAGGTTTTCGTTTTGCTCAGAACTAGAAAAAGAGAAAAGAAGGTCGTTGGAATATCCCTGAGAAAAGTTAGAGTTTTTGTTGATAAAAGCTAGAAGGGAGTTGATGAGTATTAACCAAAGTAGGTTAGATAAGCTGCCACCTTGAGGAGTAGAGAGAGAGAGCTGGCGAATATATGAGTTGTTGTTTTGAATTAGAATTCAATGACTAAGGTAATTATGTATAACCTTTATCATGTATGTGGGGTAGGTGTTATCTATGAGGTTGTCAATGATTGCTGGGTTCCAGGCAGTGTTAAAAGCATTCTCGATATCTAGGAATAAAGTTGAGGCTATTTTATGATTTTTTAGCGCAGATTCGAGGTAAACCGTAAGGCAAGAAAGTGCTAATTCTGAGTTTTTGTTGGGAAGATAGGCAAATTTGTTAGCTTGAATGAGTCGATTTTTAAGCTATAATGTAGCAGTCTCTTCCTAGGAATTTTCTCTAAAATTTTGCCTATAGTCGGTAAAAGAGATATGGGGCGCCAATTTTTTGTTATTGCGATCTGGATTGGGTTTAGGAATTAAGATTAATTTGCTAATTTTCCAGATATTGGGAAAGTAGCTTAGTCTTAAGCAACTGTTGAATAATTAAGGTATGTGGGGATAGATAATATGGTATGCTTTGCAAACGTGTTTCATGAATATGTGGTCGTAGCTGCATGCTAGTTTGGGTTTAAAGGAGTTTAAGGCGTTGTGGATTTCTGTAATAGTGATTCGTGGAAAATCAAAGGTGTTGGTATTACGTAAATATGATCGAATTTTCAGTCTTATGATGGAATTGTGAATGTTGTCGGTTACTAGTGAATCGGATGGAAAAAGTGAAGTAAGAAAGGAGGGGTTCAAGTGTGATGTTTCAGTGTTGTTTGCTGGAAGTATATGGGGAGGTAAGGGAGATGAGTATTTTTTATTGGTGATTTTATGAATAGTGCGCCAGGGGTTGGACGGAGTTTGAGTGGTGACTTTTTTCGAGGCTTGTTTTTTAGCTTTATTGATTTCATTTTTGTATGAGTTTTTCAGTTGGAGGTGATGTTGAATGTTATCATGGATGTTTATTTTTCTTTTAAGTTTTGATGAACGTTTGAGTTGGTTTTTTAGGTTGTTCAGATGGGAGTTCCAGAAATAGGCGTTTTTGCATTTTGGAAATGGGTTGTTTGGAGTAGAAGTTGAAATTGTTTTGTTGAAGGATATGGCAGATTTCTCTAGTTCTGATGTTGTGTTGGTTTTCATTTCGGTATTAGATAGTTTTGATTGTAGGGTTTTTAGGAAAGCTGTCCAGAAAATGTGTTTGCCAATGGGGTGGTTGTGTTGGATCTTTTTGTGTACATTAAGATGGGCTTGGAAAGATATAAACGAGTGGTCTGAAGCTGAGGGTGTGTCACAAATCTTCCAATTTTTTATGATTTTAATGTTTTCATTTGAGATAATGGTAATGTCATTGTTGGAAATGTTTCAGTAAAGAATACGTGTTTTGATTTGTTTTTTTTAGAAAAAAACGCACTCCTCTTTTGACATGAAACTATTTAGGAAAATTTTCTAAGTACCCGTAACATATATTGCTACATTCCAAGTAAAAATTTAATTTAGTTTATATGGGGTAGTTTTGAATATTGTTTTGCTTTCAAGCCCCGATTTATACTGTTCCAAATTTAAGTAATTTTTTTGATATTTAGTTTACTTTGAAAATTGTATCTTGACTCTACATTTTTTTCAAAGAAAAACCCGAAATCAATTTCGTATTTTTACATTTTATTAGAGGAAATTATGTTTACAACTTATTGATTAAAAAATTGTTTTTATTCAAAAAATTTTATGGAATGTAATTTACCGTATGCTCAGCTAAATCGATACCGCCAAAATTACAAAACCTTTTTATTATAACTAATCGAATCTTCTAATCATTCATGACAATAGTGTATTCATTAAAAAAATAATCTAATTTGTTAAAATTATTTTTATGCGACTCACCAGTCATCTCTACTTGCTTTCTATTTACTCATCGTATACAATCAAACATAGATGAATGAACGCTCTTATGAAGTTAATATTGATTTTTACATTTTAAATGTTTATCATTGCTATTATTTTTTGATGTATCATTGGATGGATAAATCTTTGCTTGTTGTTAACATTCAAAGTATAATTGGCGCATTACCACTTCATTATGAAAAAGAATACAGCTTGCGTCCATCATGTCTTTTTACTGAGTTGTTATTGGCGGGTACAGCTTATAATGTATCAAAGATTAAACTAAGCTATTTGACTCGAATTAAGTTGAAATCAGGTGTTTAATACGTCAAAATTTTATACGGAGTTTAAATATGCAAGCCAGGTTTGATAAATATTCATTGAAAATTGGGCTATTCTACATCTTATTCAATACTAATTTTAACATCGATTATATTGATTAAAACTTTGTTTCCAATAATTTCAAAATCAAAAGACTACTTTTTCATCGTCCTTGAGATGTAATACCAACTAGGATTTTTTTAGTCGTGTATGTAATAATATAAAAAATGTGTTTTTGTACTTTTTTTTTATAATAAATTTTCAAAACATACAAAAATAGATTCAAATGTAAAATTAGCACCATCTTATTTAATACTAATTTCAACATCTATTCCAACAATTTCAAAAGACCACATTTTCAATGTAGCTATGAAACTTTTGGTTAAACAAGGCGTTATTGACATTCCTAATCCGAAAGTGCACCTCGCTAAAACAACTCATTATGAAAAACATTAGAACTTGCTTTTATCTACCTTTACACCGATTATTATTATTATTATTGTGTTTAACGTTCTAAAGGTTGAAATAAACAATATCACTCATGTTAATATAGGATCGTTTAGAAAATATGAACAAATTTCATATATTGTATTTACAATATCTGTCACATATTTCAATATTTTCTAAAATCTTAAGAAGTTTGGTTTCCTTAAGATAAAGTATGAAATAGTTCTGCTATTCCCAAAAATGATGAATGTAAAATTTTTTTAGATTTTTATTCTACTTTTTTGATGTCTGTATTAGAAAATTGAAGATCTAAACAAATTTCGGTATTAATTTGATAGCAACCATCTACCAAATAGTTACACACACAGACTTTGTTCTGTATTATTTTTGGTAGATTAGTTTAAAGTTAAAAACAATTAAAATATCTTGTAATATATGCATTATAAATGTCTTCATTAAAATTTTAAATGTATTCGTTGGTTATATGAATTAAACTTTATCAATTGAACAAGTCATCTGACACATGTTCTGTTATCTTACAAAGCCTCATTGGAGAAAGACTCCCAAGAATGAAAACGTGCAACAACTCGTCAAAAGTTTATTCATTAATGTCAATTACATATCATTATCATATGCCTAGATTTTGTAGGGGCTTTAATTTGATACTTTTTTTATAATAAAGTTGGCTCTGTGCTTGATTTGAAATAATAAAAATGGGGAGGCAATGTAGTGAAAAAATCATTGTGCGTATGAATATTTATTAAATTACACATTATAGCTAGGTTCTCATGTATAAATTTTATACTTGTTTAACCCATTTACGACCAATGTTCCAAAAGGGAACGCAGACGAATTCCTACTTTAAATGGAGTTAAATAGGAATTACCAAAGTTGTCTGCTCTGCTTGATCTTAAATGGGTTAAGCCTGCTTCCTGTTCGATTTGATATAATAAAATTGGGAGACAACGAAGTCAAAGTCAAAGTATTCTTTTTTGAAAATTCTTCCCTTCATCCATTTGAAATGAAATTTTTTTTTAAAAATCCCTATTTTTTTTGGTTGCATTTTTAAAAAATTTTAAAAAAATCATGTGTTTTTTCAAACTTAAACCATTTTAAAAAAGAAAAAAATATATTTTAAAAAAAAATAAGAAATTTTTTGGTTTAGGATTAGATACCTTCCTTTTGTATTATAAAACTTAAATTTTTTTTTGGGTTGGTTTTTTTAAATTATAAAAAAAAAAGAAGAGTTTATTATTTTTTATTTAATTCAGGGAGGGGGGAAAAATAAAAAAAAAATTTTTTTTTTAAAAAATTTTTTAAAAAAACCCACCCCCCACACAAAAAAAAAAAAAAAAACCCTACCAAAAAAATTTTAATTTTTGTAAAATGTTTTTTTTTTAAAAAAAAAAAAAAAAAAAAAGGGGAAAATCGAAAACTTGCTCAAAAATGATAAAATTATCGATGTTACAAAAAAATAAATATCATCATATTCAGTTGATTTCCATTTATACAAGAAAGTGACAAAATGTTTTGTAAGATGGTGGAAACTTTTTTTTTTTACCATTATTGATTCGAAGAATGAAACAGTGAAGCATAAAATAAGCTTTTATTCTCTGATAAAGGACCACTCTTGTCGAGACAAGTTAGGATACCACCGTTTTCTCTTATGAATAGATTACATTTATCGTTGCCTAGATTGATATTATTCTTTTCTCAAAACGTAGTTAAGTAGCTGAAAAATTTCGGAGAAAAAATCTTTAAATAGTTTATTTATATAAAAGATGGTCCCCTCAAGAAACACTTTGCTATTAAAGTTTGAATTTAACAATTTTCTGATTTATAAAGTAAAAGAAATGAATGCAACAATAGTACAATAATATTTATTCAAAGAATCGATCTAACAATAAAAATATTAAATAGGTGAAGAAAATGCTTCAGAAGGAATCAAGCCTTTCTCTTTGCAACACGTGAAAAGTTTACCAGCATTTTCATAATTCCAATTACTTTCGGACAGACACTTAAGGGAGAATTCGTGATTCATTCCTGAGTTTTTCATGAAGGACTTCACCATAACATTTTTGTCAAAGTCGCTGATGATACCGTTAGATAGTGGTAAAATTGACTGTTGTGAGGTGGACTGAATATTAGCAAGGTTGTTGCTAAACGATTTGGTAACGTTCTGCATGTTCTTAAAGGAAAGAAAAAGATATAAAGGAAAAATTATCAACACTAACACACCCTTATAAAAGTGTTGACATAGATTTACTTTTAAATAAAAAACATTAATATATGTTCACGCTTTTAAATATTTTTTGGCCATATTAAGAAAGAGCATTCAATGGGTTAGGGCAGCGGTTCTCAAACTGGGGCTCGAGGTCCCCTAGGGGGCCGTGAAGGCGCCACAATGTAACTGTTAACTGCGTTCTGTTGTACAGTCAATTCTAGCTCCGTCCATTTATTAGCGCACATACAGACAAAGAGAAATGCTTACGTAAAATGTTTTTGACATATGTGCTTATTTGTATAATTTTGAGAATAAAATTTAAATATATTGCAAATCAAGAATTTAAAAAAATTTGCGTAGTGTTATTTTTTCGAGCAAACATATGTTCTCAAAATTATCTTCATATGTTATATACCTATTATATATTTATATATTATATGAAAGCTTGGTATTTGTTTTTTCTGCAGTTTTTGTCGCTAATTTATTTATCATGAGGAGCACATTGAATTTGTTACAATTCATTCAAGAACAGTTCATTGATTTAATTAAATGATGGTGGTGCAAAACATATTTTCCATGAAGTGTCCTGTAGCGATTGGAATAAAATAGCACAGTCCTATCCCGATATTGCAAAGTTGGCTCTAAAGGTGCTGATTCCATTTGCAACCACTTATGAGTGTGAGACAGTGTTTTCCACATTACTTGCCCTCAAAACAAAATCTTGACACAGATTAGAAGCAACAAATGACATGAGAGTTGCGCACTCTCCAAAACAAGGCCATCTCTAGAAGAACTGATTGAGGCAAAGCAAATGCACCCATCACTTTGAATGTTCTTTTGATGTTTAAGGTTGCCATTTTCTCAATGAATAATTGATTTCCAAAAAATGTTTTTGTTTGAATAGTAATTGAGTGCCATTTTTTGAATAAATATTTTTTAAGTTGTCATTTTGAATAAATATTTATTTGCCAAAAATGTTTTGTTTCAGTAGCTTATATGTTACTTATGGTTTTTATAAAAAGGTTCGCGAGTCATCTAAAATATTATAAAAAGACCGCATACAAAAATCTTTAAAATAGTTTGAGAACCACTGGGCTAGGGCTTTTCTACAAAAAATTTGTAAGTAGCAACTTTTTTATGTTCTCATTTTTGCCAAAGAATCCCATACAAGGTAGTAGTTCAAAATATTTAGGTTCGGAATGAGTGAATTTTTAGATTTTACTTTTTAACTCTATCTACAAAAAAGTATCAAAATTTATGCGATTGTAATTTGTTCTATCAGCCCTGAATGTATACACTCTACCAAAATTGTTAGATACGATATTTTCCACAAGTTTAAAGAGGAATAATGATACTATATCCTTACGTGTATAAATCCACACATTTCAGAAAAGATCTTTAGTGTATGAACGCCATGACGTCCTACAAACAAGTTTTATGGCTTTTTTTTTTATAATCAATATAACCACATTTTTGATGCTATACAAAATTTGAGGAACCAATAATAAGGAATTAATTTAATTTATAAAGGAAATTTGTCTATAGATTTCTTCAAAGTATCTCTAAGTAAAGGAGATTGCTTTTAAAAATAATTTGCATGTTGCCTCCACGTTAATTTATCATTAATCACGAAAACCTAGTAAGTTAAAACTGTTTGCTGATTCTAACTTAAAATCTGAAAGATCATATAGATCTATTGTTTGAAAAACACATTACTTTTTCTTAAAATCTGAAAGGTCAATAGATCTTTTGTTTGAAAAACAGATTACTTTTTACTTTCAATGATTTATTCTTAGAAAATACTCGCAAACCATCCATACACCGATTCGATTGCATTTTCACGGAAAGACAAATCAAACGGTGTTAAAATAGCAACATGATTAGTTTATAACGGAATAAATTGTAGCAAAATATTTAACCTAGATGTCAAAGTGTTTAATTTCGGTGTTTTACAATTTAAAATTTTTAGGAGTACAAACACATATGGTTTGGGGTATATAATTTGCTGCCAAACTTTAAGGGAGTAAATGACAACTAAGGAACAGTGAATGGTTTCTAAACCTCCGTTTATATCAATACTATATTAACAGATTTCATGAAAATATTCTTATATATTTTATTGGGTAAGGGTTAGATACTCATGTGATGAGAACGATAAATTAGCATGTAATAACATTGGTATTATGAAGGTACTATAATTATAATAAGTCTTTCTCATGGTTCGCGTTAATAGGGGCAAATTCTATTTTAAGGCTCATTTTATTTTTACTTTTGTAGCAGTATTTATTTTGAATAAGATTGTAAATATTGACTTAATGTTTCCATTCATCTTTTGTTCCCATATTTGAGGTGGGGATAAAAAAAATGTCGGAACTAAAATATTTTATGGGCCCTTTTGGCAAACTCCAGACTAATCTGTAAAGTATAAAGGAGGAAATTGAAATGTGCTCTCTTTGATTTAGAGTTGGAATTGACAGAGTAAAATTTTTATTACTGAAACAAAGGCATAGATTAAAGAAAAATAAAATACATCAACGAGAACAGCAGGGGCACATGTCAAATGCAGCATGTCATTGATGACTTGAATTCTAAAGTGAAGAGAACGCGCGAATTAATATTTCAAGAAAGAGGAGAAACCAATGCTCACCCGTTGTTGAAGGGAATCGTGATGAAGGTGCGTGTGAACTTGCAAAGAAGGTCCTGTTTGTTTTCTGCTACACGAATACAATCGAACAGATCACGTGAAAAAACAAAACAAAAAAAGTGAAAAAAATTACGCGATAAATCTTTGATCAAGCCAGTCACAACGAAACTCAAAAGACTCGCCTTCACAAAAAATAAATAAGTTAACCAATTATATGTATATATAAAATGTGCATAATTAATTGGATGATGGATTCCTATAAAATATCACACAGTATTTAAATTTTAAATATATATATATATATATATCATCTCCAACCTGTATAATACGATGGTTTCTATTCCATGTACAAATGACTAGGAAGACAATGTTCAACTTTCTGTTCATATTTTGCTAGATATAAGATTTGATATACCTCATTCGGGGAGACGATGCTACATAAGTTATTACTAGGGCGAGTAAAAGTCAATAAAGTCAACTTTTATTTCCCTTTAGCAAAAACTCTTTGAAGATCTTTACTTGTTTAGTATAAATTTTTTTTGAACTAATTTCAAATTTTTAAGTCAATCAAAGTCAATTTTTCGAGTTTAGATCAATAAAGTCAATTTTTATATTTAACACTTTTTGATTCAATGTGTCTAAAATTGTTATAAGCGATGCAAACAAGATTTCTTATTTGACAAATTTTTTTGTTAACAAACGCGGTTACATAAGATATATCCGTTGGAGAAGTTATGGAATTTTATTCCCAAACTTTTTTTATCATTGCATGTTTTTTACATCTTTTACACAAATTTACCTTAAAAATTAAGTTATCCTACAAAATTCTAGATTACCGACATTAAATCCTTCAAAATTAGTAATAGAAAAAGACGTTCTCTTTTCAAACTTATCAGCAACACTTCAGTTCCAACTGTAACGAAATTGACAAATTGGTTGGAAGCAGCAAAATATTTTCATTAAAATCTTCCAGCAGTGAAGAAATTAACGATGAAGATGATGGAATTTTATTGCCAAATATCAAAAAATTGTTATTAAAAAAAAATCTATGTCAAAACTTGCTAACAATAATTAGAGAATATTCACGATTCATTGATTTAGTAGGAAAAAGTCAACATAGAGACTATTTCAGTCGAAGATGCCTTTTTGTTTCAACATTATTTCATTTAAGACGAATGTGGCGTTAAAAGTTATCTTGAAAATATATTCAAATAAAATGAAATCAATAAAATCATGAATATGGAAAACTCTCAAATCTCTAGCAGTACTTATCCCAACTTACAAAATTGAAAAGTTTTAACTTTAGAAGTAGAAATATCTTTTTCTAAACTGAAAAAACTGATAGAAAATGATGGAATTTTAAATCAGAAAATGTCATTAATTATATGTTGTTGTATTACAAAGTCATGGATTCTTTGAAATAATTTTCAATACTTTCTCTGAAGTGTTCATTGTTGTTCAATTCAATGAAGCTTTAAAAAGTCAAAAGTCAATTTTTTCTCTGAATAAAAGTCAATTTTTTTTCCAATTTTTTGGGTCAATTTTTCCTCGCCCTGGTACCTATATACTTGTATACTACGATGGTTCATCTCCAACCTGTATACTGTGATGGTTCATCTCCAACCTGTCAGTTAATATTTTGCTAGAAGTAAGATTTGATATACCTCATAAAAATATTCTTTAAAAAATCAAAAAATATGAAACTTTCTGTTCATATTTAGCTACCTCATACGATGTTACAAAAGTTATTACCTTTACTTTGCAATTTGCACGATTTAAAATAATATATTTGTCAAATAATCAAAGAATCGAAAAATGTTCAAATCAAAAAATATTTATTCTTTTTAAATATATCGTTGGCTCCCCTTACTTTTAGTTTCGTATATGCATAATTTGATAAAAATGAATTATTAAAGACTAGGTTTATCTTTCTTTCTATACAGCAATTTCAAAGTTAAGTGTTTTAAACTTTTAGGTAGAATTTTTGAAATGTGACTTTCAATATGTATGTAAAATATTTTTTGAAATTTTTTATTTTAAGTATATTTTTTTTTTTAGCATTTTACGATTTACACATTTAAATATATACTAAGGCTGGCAAGTTGTCTCCCCAGAGGTCTTGCCAGACCTCTGATACACATAGTTAAATTCCAAACAGTAGCCCTGGAATCGAAATCGGATTAATACATTATTTTTTTTACAATGTATCGGTCTTTTAAGTTGAGTGTATTAATTAAAATGACATAATTAATTATAAAACATATGTAGTTTCCCATTAGTGACACACCTCTAGACTACGTTTCACTGTATAAAAATGGAGGAATAAACGAGAAAACAAATAGAAACGCCATTTTTAAATGTCATGATGAGAAAATTAAGATTGCAAAGTATCACGTTGTTAGAACTAGTGATTCGACGATACCAAAGTTTTGTAAGATTCCGATCCTTAATCGTCTTATGCGTAAAGTTAAAATTTTATTTATTAATTATTTTGTGTGGTTGGATTTGGAACATCACTGAATCAAGTTAAATAAAATTTAAAGTTAATTTATTTAAATTTTAAAATACGTTTTTAAATTTACTTTTTCAAATAATCCTAAAAATAAAAGGAATCGGGACTGAGGTATCGAAAAGTACTAATTAAATTTTCGGATTCGATTTTGCTATTTAAAAAATACGATTATCAAATCATCACTAGTTAGAACAATAAGAGCTTCTAATTAGTGGAAAAAGATAAAAAAAAAACATTTTTTTTGTTATACTTGACAGTAAATTAGAAAAATAAATGGGTTAGTTTGGATCTGAGGGTAAAAACATATTAAATATTTGACATCTTTTTATAATGATATCCTTTGACGTTGAATATTTTTCAAAAAACTTAAAAAATATCAAATTTATAAAAGTGAAAAGTTTTAATTAATAAAAAATTTATAAATGCAGATTCTGTGAGACTTGAAATTGGTCAGCAAGGTTTTAACGGCTAACTGATCGGATTCAAGAGAGAACTTACAGCTTCATAAAATCTAACTGTGTATGCCTAATTATAATAAGTTTATTGAAATTTATTTACAATTGAACAAAAATAGATCAGCTTTCACTAAAAATTGAGTTTGGAGATGAATAAAATTTAAAAACATAAATTCAAAAAAATTTACATCAAAGCAAAATTTGTCTACATCTGATCAAAAAGAAGAATTCGGAAAAAATATATTATCAACTTATTAATTTTATTCAATTTTGAGGAGCACAATTTTTAAGACTAATTGCATTCTTTCTATTCCAATGAAGATTTATATATTTAAAGCAAACGATTTATACTTCTTGGATAACGGTGTCCCTCCTATGTTCTCAAAAATGGTTACAAGCCAAATGCATTTTTCCCTATTTTTTTAGTGATAGACTATATTGTGTATTAATACACCTCAAATAAGAATTTTGTTAGATGCTAAATCTTAATGTTAGAACTATAATATTTTTAATGAAAAAGTGTCCTTAAAAGCTCGAAAAATTACATTTTACAGGGGGTCCTTAGCGATAGCATTGTACTTATAACGAAATAAAGGTGTGATACCGTGAAGAGAGAAATATCAATTGTGAAAGTTTGAAAGTTGTGCTTGAGTAAGGGGATTTCTTTGTTGAAAAAAGAAATGATTGCCTTGCTACCAACATACAAATTTTTGTCTCTCCTTACTAAATAAGGAAAAAACAATTAATGAAAAATTTTATCTTGACGCAAAGTCTAGAAGTTTTTCCGAATATGGCCAGGAGTTTGCACAGAAAGAAGTTGAAAAGCTTTTAGAAAATAGAATTGTAGAACATAGCAGTTCTCGGTGAAAAGCACAAGTGGTTATCGTAAATAAAGAGAATAAAATAGGAAAATGTGTGTTGATTATAATCACCCCGTTCTCAATCTTTTAGATTAATTGATATCTACTGTTTTCATTTCTTCTTATTGTGTTTACCATTTCCCATTCTTTCTGTATTTGATGTCTCCTCCTTAGCAAATAGTGTTCCCTTATCCATCTACTAAGTGATTTCCATTCTATATTCCTATCATCAAATGGAAGACAACCAAAAGCTCCAAAGTAGAAGCAATTTGCTTGCAGCAATCACGTTAGCACTCCCTGCTTCTATCAAGCTCAAAGACCCTAAAGAGACCACTCAAGTGATCGGCTAGAAAGATGTCGTTGTCGTAATACTCCCCTATCCGTCAGAAGGATATGCCAAGGATTGGGAAGTTGATGCAGACCCTGAGATCAGTAGATCTAAGACTTTAGCACTCTTCTTCTCTTATTGTGATATTTCAGCCAAAGGCATCAATCATCCATAGTAGTGCTAGCTTTACCGCCCTTCTCTAGGTCCAATTGGTTTGTAGGAATTACTAGCAACGATCCTGCTTTCCCGGTATTTCCACCTCAATACACCCTATCTTCTACTCTCAATGAAATGATCAGAGCTAATAAACATGCCTGCCTCCCTACTCCTATAATTTGCTACTTCATATCCGAGTCTGTATATCATCTCTTCTTCATCGACACTAAAATACCACTTCATATACCATTTTTACTTTAAGTTCGTCCTTTTTCACTTTAAGTTCGTCCTTTTTCACTTTAAGTTCGTCCTTATAAAATTCTTAATTTATATTTGAGCAAAATGTAAAGATCATTTTCTACTGAATATACTAAAATAAATCTTTTGGAAATTATTTCATCATATCAGTGCATTCATCAACTTATGATGAAATAATTTCCAAAAGATTTATTTTAGTATATTCAGTAAAAAATGATCTTTATTTTTTGCTCAAATATAAATTAAGAATTTTATAAGGACAAACTTAAAGTAAAAAAGGACGAAGTTAAAGTAAAATAGGACGAACTTAAAGTAAAAATGGTATAGTAGAATTCTCAGCACTAATACTAGTCTCTTCCCCCATGTCCTTCTATGGGTGACAGATAAATTTCCAGTTCGTCCTTACGAGAATGACGGAACACTTCCCGCGCAGTTCGCAGATGAAGCCTGTGTTAAGATTGCTGCTACAACTGCCCTGACTAGCCTTGATCTCGCATACTCAGAAGCTGATTGGTTATCGGGGCAGCTAGCCAGACGATCAAAAGCGCCACTAGTGGACCATTTACACTGTGCGAGCTGCTAGTGGTTGGGTAAACTCGAAAAGTGACTGGACAATCTACAAAAAATGGGTAGCATGCATCGAGATATAAAGCCAGAGAATATCAAAATTGTTAAAGGAAGTTAATTTTGGCGTATCAACCATTCGTTTCTTTTTCGAATCAAATTGTTGGAACACGTATTTATATGGCACCAGAAGTGAAACAAGGTAAAGTCTACGACATATCAATCGACTGGTTTAGAGATGGCAAGACATTATACGACTTAAAAGTTAGACCAGAAGGTGAATGCTTTCCAGCACAACTTAATGATCTCATTCGGAATCTCAGTCAAAATGATCCAGAAACCAGTTATAAAAAAAAACAAATTGAAAATCACCTTTCACTATTGAGTGCGCTATCAGTCATTGATTGCGTAAAAACAATAGTTTCTGAAGAATTCAACTAGATTAACTTTTTTTTTTATAGAATTGCCGACAAATCATTATTTTAAATAAAAATGCTAAAACTGGAAAAAAGACTAAAAACTAATAAAAATAAAACTAAAAATAAGCATGGGTGGTCGGTGAGAAACAAGCGACAAAGAATGTGTGTGTGTGTGTGTGTTGAGATTAAGAATTTATTATTCATTATAAGATGCTGACAAAATCGGAATCATAAAATGCTTTATAGTTCAGCCTAAACAAGCATGGATTTTTTAATTGGAGGAGCTTGAACTAAGGAAGTGAACGGAGAGATCCTTTTTGAAAAACATAAGCTGACTGTTTCGTGATTTGATTGTTATTGGGAAAAGATTTTACACATGGCCGCCTACAAAGAAACCAAGTAATCCAGAAGAGTATTTAAGTTCGTACTTTTCCTTTTTAAGTTGGTTCTTCTAAAATCTAAATTCTTCCTTTTCCAAAACTTGGCTAATTTGCTTACAATGCTTGAAAGGGATTTTTTCTTAATATTCATATAAAAATTATTATTTGAAAAACTACGTAGCATTGTTCAAATACTTATGAGTTTTACAAGTTTACCTTAATTCTTGGATTCGTTTTACTCTCCTACCAGCAATAATACGTGATTGCGATGTATAAACAATAACAGAACTATCTTTCATACACAGATTTTCTAAGTATTTTCAGTTAATTTAGCATTCACGAGGGGATCATCATCATCATCATCATCCATTCGCTCTAATGAGCAGGTCTTTGTCCTGGCGAGCCAAGGTCGACCTTGAATTTGCAGCGACGTCTCCATCTTCAATCTTCAGTTTCCTTTTTTTCATGTCTTCTTTAAGAGCATCTTCCCATCTTTTTTTCGGTCTCTCTCCTCGCTTGTCCAGTGATGTTTTCATCCCATAGTCTCTTCGTTAGTCTTTGTGGATCCATTCCATCTAAGTGTCCTAACCAACGGACTCTATGCTCTTCCAAATACTGCTCTATATCTTCCACCCCTGTCATTCTTCTAATCTCTTTGCTTCGCACTTTGTACAGTAGAGTTTTGCCACACATCATTCGTAACATCCTCATCTCAGCAGACTGCATGCGTCTCACTTCAACCTACTTCATTGGCCAACACTCTGCTCCATAACACATAACACTCCTTACACACGATTTGTATATGTCATATATTAAAATATTCTAGCATCTGTAAATTTAAGGAACGCGAAGCGACCTAGCATTTTCATTTTCGCTCTTTCTATCTAGCGTTGAAAAGGCAAGAAACAACTTTGTTAATAGTAAATGCTAAAAATGCCATCAAAAAACTTACATGGATCACTGATCAACTTCAAATTACGACTTTTGTATATGTAGCGTTTGTATTCTGGGCGTTTTCTAAAAACAAGCACAAAAATTAAGAAGAAGAATATGATAAAGATTTGGAGTTCAATTAATCAGTAAAACAATTGAAGGTGTGGATATCCAAGACATTTTAGGGATGGATCTTGGTCAAAAATTTAGGAAAAAATTAAGTTTAGAAACTCGAGTGCTTCACTACCAGCGCAAGCTTCATTTGACGGGCTTTAAAAAGCGAATGCTAACACTTCAGAACATTTATGTTCCTCTTCCCCACCAGACGTCAATGCAGTAAAACAAAATTTCAAGCGTGAGTCGTAAAATTTCTTTTTTTAGTCAATAAGAAAAATGCACATTTACAAATTAGGCACGAAAAGCAACAAAAGAAAAAAATAGTACCCAATTCAAAGACTAACAGTTGTGATGGGATTGAGAGCTTACAATTCAAGTATAATGTCGGATAATAATGGTGGCGTGTTGATTGGACAAAAATTCTTTTATAATAAATTATGAAAATTATAAAAAAAAACCAATTTTGAATATGTGCGCCCCTGTGAATATCAATTGTAATTGCGCAGTGAGTGTTAGTTACAAGCTGTAATTTATCTTGCATTCGATAATCATCATCATTAACCGAAGACTCTGTGAAAGATCTATTGAGACTTCAACATTGAACTTTGTGTCAATATCGCACTGTTAAAAATTAGTTCTCTCACTGGGACATAAACTGCGGTGTAGCAGTCAAAGATTAGTTTTGATGTTCATTTTTTACTTATAAATTCATAAATGTATTCCTTTTGGAATAGGAAAAGTTTTATCCTATAATCAAAATAAAGTGAACAGGAAGAGTGAAAACAGAGTCTTACTCTTTGATAGAACAGAGGGCGTCGTAGGAGAAATTCATGGAGAATAGAGCCTGGAAATGGAGAAAAAGTTTTTTGAAGAATTGCAGAATGGATAGAGAGAGAGAGAGAGGGGCAATTTAAGTCAAATAAAATGGCTTACTTTTTCGTGATAGGCGCCTTGCAATGGAGATCTATCAGCGCAATCAAAGATGTAAAAGAATCTTAGGAGGAAAAAGAGGACGGATAAAAAAGGCTTCGATATAAAAAAAGAAAGGTTCTTACTCCATCACGAACTTCTCAACGACGCTCTTAACTTCAGGATTTGGATAATACGATGGCTGAAGCAAGTAAGTAAAACAAAAATTAGGAGCCAGGATAGATATTTGATTCGCTGAAAATAACTCAATTTCGATTGGGCTAATTACCAACTAGCAAACCAGCAGAGTCTCATTATTAACTAAATATCTATTCGAGTACCTTTTGACAAATCAAATGATTATTATCTAAGAAATAGGATGTACCTCAACACAGTGGCGGATTTAGAGGATAAATTTACCGCGGGGCGATTTTATAACATTTTTTTCTGTATGCAAAATCATTGTAAATACTAAATTTTGATTTAAAGCTGGATCGCGATTCTTTTTTCATAATGAGAAAGTTGTAAACGGAAAACGAAGTAAACATACGGATTTTGTAGACGCTTTCCGTTTACAAAATAAAAGAAAGGTGGTAAAGGTACTGTGGGACGTTTTCATGGAGAAGGCACGCCGCTTGTATCGAACTTTGGGGAAAGTAGGCTTGATGCGGGATCGAACCCAAGACCTTGAGTTATCGAAACCCAGTACCTAACCGATCTTACTCACGCCCACAAAAAAAGTTAAGATGGTTATTTGTTTAAGAAAGATTAAATGTATAATATCATGATTGTGTGTAAAAACATGAGGAGGCATTTTCCAAATATTCAAGAAAATTTTACTTTTTTATCAAAGACATAATTCAAGATGAATTATTTTTAGGATAGAAATCGACTTGAGCATGTGTGTTTTTCTTTTATAACATGTAATAACTATTTACTAGGGCAAACAACCTTTGACTTAGAAAAACCCCATTTTCTTGACTTTATAATCAAAAAATTTTGACTTATCGAACGAAATTTTGACTTAAAGAAAAATGTGAAGTTTTTTGAATTTAAAAGACTCATTCCTTGGATTATATCAGATTGATAAAAAAAATTTAAATCTGGAGTAAAATTTAAAATAATATTTAATATTTTTCTTTTTTTAGAAATAGATTTTCAAATTTTTGTTGACCTAAAAAAATATTGTGGAACTTTATTGACCTAAAAAAATATTTTGGAACTTTATTGACCTAGAAAATCCGAAAAACAAAATTCACGTCAGCATAGTCCCATTTACGGCCATTGTTCCTATTTTGGAACATAAGTAATTTCATCTTCGTCTGCTTTTTTCAATGACTTTGAATATAAATCGTCTGCGTTTTTTTTAGATATCATCTGCTTTGCTTGGCCTTAAATGGGTAAAAATCGGTCTACAGTGACTTTTTGTTCTTTTAAGAAAAATGGACTTTATTGACTTTTGTTCGCCCTGCAGTAATTACTAAAGGTATGCGTCAAAATTACCAAATGCAGAAAGATAAATTGATTTGATATGCGTCATTTTCAATGAATGTGCAACAACTGAAATGATATTAGCCAAATTCATACCAAAGATAAGGGAAGAGCTAATTCGCTTTCCAAGTCAAACTTTATTATCTTTGGCAACTCTTTGTCATCCTAAAATGGTAAAGAAGGTGAACATATCAATTTGTTAAAAATGGTTGCAATCATATTGATTGATTGATTCATTCATAGGCATTCACCAATGCAGCACTATTTATAATCTTTTGCTTATCAAAACGGAACCCATATCAAAATATCTATCAAGTGCACAGACTTTTTATAGTCCAGCTATAAACAAAGCTTGACAGAACACCGTTTCATGTTCAACATGGAAAAACAAAAGGAGTTTTATAAGCACAAAAATATGGAGAAGGAAAAATAGGATCAATAATAATTACGATTTTCTGGAGATTGGGAAGGACTTCTCTGAGAAAGCTGAAAAACAAGAAGATTGAGATAAAGAATCCAATTGCTTGGGAGAAATGAAAGCATTCCAATGTTGTTGTTATAAAAAAAGTGAAAAGACTTGAGAGCGTCAAAAAGTACTCATTAGTGTAAAGGAAAACATGAAAAAATAAACATGCGAACATTTGATGTGTCAGTTGGAGTGCTTTAGTTAGCGCATTTCAGTGTAGATTCAGCGCAAAATTCAAAAAAGTGATAAAATATTTTTAGAATTATTAGCTATACCTGATACGCATGTTACTCATATGTTTGTGTATAGTAGGATGGGGGAAAGTTTTTTATTTTGTTTTTTATTAAAGATATAAATAGTAAAAATGTCAGAAATTTCCTCTAACATCTGCAACTTTATTGTATAACTGGCTACTTTGAGAATAAGATATATAATTTATACTTGTAAAAATTTTTCATGGTAAGAATATGAAAAGAATATAGGAAGTAATTTTGAAAGATTTAAAATATTTATTTTAATTTTTATTGAAATAAAAAAATGTTTTTTTGTTATATTTTAGATTCTCCAAGATGCAAGCATATCAACCAACGTTGGAAAGTGCTTAGATGGGTTCTACTTGTAAAACAAGATCTAAATATTTTAATTCAATTTTGGGAATGATTCAAGATTTCAAGATGGATCGATGTCTTGTGACAGTACTTTTGGGAATGATCTTGGCATATCACGAGAGAGAAATTTTAAAGAAGTTTTTGCCATTTTTGCATCATGTATTTTAGGGTTAACTAATCCAAAAATTCCAACGATAATTGTTTACGTAGAATATTTCACTCAATTAAAAAATGTCGGCCTTCATATTTTATTGCTGGAATTTGTTACACAGTTATTTCTTTAAACGCTACTAAGAAAAAATCGATAGAAGTTTAAAAAAAAAGGAAATTTATGCTCTTTTTGAAGAAAACAAAAAAAAAGAATGATGAAACTCAAAAAAAATCAACAGACTTGATCAACTTGCGCATATATGGGCTCAAAGCCAAATCAGATACTTTATCAGGTGATGTTTGAAATCTTTTTAAAAAGAAAATGAATTTATTGATAGACTGGAAGGATAATGGTAGCACTAATTATGTAGGTAAGACGATGTAGACGCGTTATGAAAGAGTACATATATATATATCAACGAGTAACTAACTCTAAGCCTAAATTCGCTATTTTATCTGCTTGTAAAAAAAGCAAAACATATTTAATTGTATGCAATTAGTTACAATAGCAAAGTATACTCTTTTCATAATGATAAAGAAATTAATATATAGATAGATATATATATATAAGCGATATAACCAAAATTAATCAGGATCAAGTTAAATCAATCTTGGTTAGTTAAAAGAAGTACGTTTCCCATTCCTTTAATTGCTCTTACACGAATGAAAAATGGAGTTAAACACAAAAGTTCCCGTCAAAATATTTTATAAAATTTTTGAATTTTGCGCCAAAACAAGTCTAAACAAAAATAGACAGATTATCTGTAAAAGGCAGACAGCGTATGCTTCGTTCATCGTAGTTATACGCGGCGAAAAAAGGGGGAAATATATTTACATTTAAAAAATATACCGTATGATTTATTGTTAAAAGTGTGTAGCAGCAACGTGAGAATGAGGGGATAGAGGGAAAATACAAATTGAGAACAATACTTGTATTTAGATTAGTGGAGGGTACGAATTGACAAATTTTGTAATATATATACTTTGGTCATTTTGGTTAGCAGAGCCCAAACTGGGGTTTAGATGCGTAAAAATGCTTTTTTAGCATGGCAGAACTTCTTTCAAAAAGTTCTTTGACTCTAAATAAATTTAGATATAGACGATTTTTCACTCAAAGCAAGTATGTTAAGATTTTTTAACGCTTTTTTTTATTATCGTATTTGAGGATTGGTATTGCGCTACGTCCATTTTAGTTTTAATGGATGAAGTAAGTTTTTTAGTGTATAAATAAGTCTTTTGGAATTATTTTGTAAATAGAAACAAATAATGTATGCAGTCTTAATGAAACATTTTATAGATTATTCCTATAAATCGTGCTGTTTGTTTTAAATTTATAAAGACATAAATGAGATGTTCATCACATAATTTCACAAACAACCGCTATTCCAAAAGTTAAAGAGGAGGAGCAGTTAGCGATAAGTGTAGGATTTCTGATTAAAAATGGGCCATTCAGAAAATTAAATAGCTTTTTTAAAAATATAATTCAAATATTCAATTATTGATCAAGACTAGAATGGGAGTTTGGATTTTATTATCGGATGCAAATGAAAATAATACTGACTTTTTTAAAGAAATGAAGGAAGAGGCAAGGAGTATATTTTCTTTTCTGCTAATATAGTTAATCCATTTTGAGATGATCAATCTATTATTATCATTATAAATTTTTCATAGGCATTTAAAATTACTTATTTAATTAAGACACGGATTCTTCCATGTCAAATCTCCTAATCCTTAATTATATTTTCTTACTTACGGAAGTCTAAAGGAGATAATCATCAAAAACTTTCAAATTCCACTTACAGAAATGTCGAATTTTGTATTCGTTTGTTTTGAGTAAAGGAGCCATTTAATATCAATTTAACCAAACAACACGTTGTAGTTTTATTCTGATAGTCAGATTAAAATCAGGTATGAGGAAATTTTGCGTAACATTACTAAAATGCTAAGGAATGGAAATGTTGTCATTTTTGTGCCACTTTCCATACGAATGGCAAATGAAAAAAGTATAATAGATACATTTTTTTCTTCTTAAATTTTTTATAGTTATTTTGATACAATTTTTTTTTCAATTATTTTTTTTATTTTAATAAACTTTTTTCAAATTCCAAACATTTTGTTAATAATTTTTAGGATCATATATCGATGCAAAGAGTCTGTAACGCAAATAATTACTCTAAAAAATATCAATATTCTCAACAATGTAGATAAGGACAGCTTTAAAAACAGTATATATCAGTAACCAATGTATTAATGCAATATTTTTTGACTTGACAAAATGTATATACGGCGACACAATTCCAAGACAATTTGACGCAATTCATGTTAAATAAGGAAGTAATGATCACTCTCTCTACACAGGGAAATAAAAGTGCTCCGAAATTTGATGAAAAAATATGGTTTACAAAAGTTACAAAAGATGCAGAAATTTTGTATAATCAATGGAAAATTATTAAGCAATCGTTATTAGAGAGATGCATGAATCAAGATTGGGATGAGAGATGCAAAAGTTCAGCTCATGTTCTTCCATTTTGATTCGATAATACAGATGATCATCAGTACTGTGGCAAAGTATTTTTTCGGAGCAGATATTAACTCTTATTTGATTTCTAGGCATGGGATCTCGAATTAACATTCAGAGAGCTTCTAGTGGGATAAAGAGCAAGCATAGATAAACTGACAGATTATATCTTGTGAAGGAACACACATGTGAAGAGTTTTACATGTGTTCAGTAATCAAATTCACATTATACTTTGAAAACTTCAATGCTGCTACTCTTTCACCATTTCTTGCATTTACGGTGATGCAACTTTTGTTATATATATATATATATATATATGCGTGTGTGTATATAGCACACATTTTTGCTGGATAAATTAGTGTATTTTTGTAAAGCATATTTTGTTGAATAAATACTTCAGTTTTCAGTCTTTCACAACAGAGATAGAGCATTTGTATTTCATACATAAAAAGATTTTTTATATAGGATATTATGAAAAGGCTTTCTTTATGATCGCTATGAACTTGTTTCTATCACTCCATCAATTTAAATCTTTATATAGAAAGTGCAGATCTAGCAAAAACATCTCTTGATATCCCCAGTAAATCAAAGAAAGCAAAAAAGTTATTAAAAAAAAGTTGAATTCAAATGTCTGAAGATCCTATGAATACCATAACGAGTTTATTTTTTTCCAATATTGAATATAATTGTTTGTTTAAAATGTATGAATTCCTTTTGTAGATAAACACTTAATTACTAGTAAAGAGTTTTTCATACACTAATTTCTTACTCCTATTCATTTGTTGGTATAGCTAATACTGGAAACGATGAATACCATGGAGCAATTCCATGCAAAAGACAAACATTACTGTATCAATTTGTCTGGATATTATGTCTGCCAGGTTAAACTTCGTTTGATTAGAATTAAAGCCCCCCCCCTCTCCTGGAAAGAAATTGAAGGAAAGAGAGGAGAAAAAGTAGAGATTTCACATTATATAATTCATTAATGCCAAAACTTAAATATTGAAATTGCTTTAAATTTCGAAGACAATTTTTCTTGTTTCTAATGTATCAAAAAGTATCAATTCAAAAGATTTTAAAATAAACATTTTTAATATCATAGTTCAGCATCAGGCTTTTATATGGTAATCAACATTGGCCAATAAATTGGGATCGGTAGTCCACTATAAAAAGGAAAATATTTTATGAAGAATTCTGTTTGAAAAATCATGTCAGCGTATAAAGAATTGATATGGCTTAATCGGAATCTGAAATAAAAATTGAAAGTATAATTTCCCAAAAATATTTCAAATATCTAGTAGTTTCAAAAAATCTTAAACTCAATTAGAAACAAAATAATTTTGAGCAAACTCAATTTATATAGATACTCTAATGTCAGGAAAATTGAGCAACTGACACTTTTCATCAAAGATTATTATCTATTATTTTTTCAAAACTAAAAAACATTTGATGAAATTTTAGATTTCTTCAAAAGTTATGATTTTTTTCAGTTGGAGAAACTAGAATCTGTCAAATGGTCAAAATGAAGTATTCGGAAATATGAAACTTTGTTTATTAGGAAAATCAACTTTTAATCAAAGTAAAGTGAAATAAGAATTATAAATAAAAAAAAATAAATGTAATGAAAATAAATTTTTTAAATGGAAAAGTTATCTTCAAGGCAATCGAATAACATTTTTCCACCTACAAAAAAGCATCAAGCCTTTTGTATTATTAGTTAAACAAATTTGAGCAGGAAAGATTTGCAAAATAATTTAAAATTAATTTGAAGAATCTAATATCAGTTTTAGAATAAAAAATTGAGAACATAGCAAAGGTGTGAATATGCATGATCACTGATAATATTTATTGATTCATCCACCACATTCATTACATCTTATCTAGGAAAATGAGTGAAACGGATTTTTTTAAAGAACTCAAAGGATGAAAATGACACAAGAAAAAGGACTCATCAATTAATGATTCTCCATACTTGGAAGACCTTTCAAAATTATTAAAGGCAAAGGAACTTTGGAGTAGTTTCATCGACAAGACGCAATTGTACAGCTTGTGTTGAACTATGAGCAAAGAAGGCTTGGTGCTGGATCGAACCCAAGACCTTGTGGTATCAAAGCCAAGTATCTAACCAACCTCACTCACGCCAATTTATTAGCCAAAGTATTTATGCATTCAACGAGCTGATTGATATAAAATATAAGAGGAGCACATCTCAATTCAAGCAGCAAAGAAAATAGATGAAAAAATAGTAACAGAGAATTGTGTTTCTTTTCAGGTGACTTTGTGTATTGAGATTTTTATGCACTAACTCTGAAAGTAAAGAAGCTGGTCTTATTTTTGCCAAACCTCAAAAGATTTAGCGCTGGTGCATAAAGAAGTGAATCTGAACTCTAAATCCCATATAAATGCGCAATATACATGCAGCATGGTGGTTTGATACTCGATTAGAACATAAAGCGTTGCAGTATCAAGGCTAGGGGCACTTAGGCAAAATTATTCACGACTCAAAGCAATGGTGATAAGATCAATAACTATACCAATCAGATGAAAGATATTAACGCTAGTAAAGGCTTATATATACTTGGTAGAATTTAAAATCTCACTTTCTCTTATTTTAGATTAGATCCTTAAGCAAATTCTAGTAATCTTCAAACCTAAAACGTATTTTACCTCAGATATCATCTCGATCTTAAGAAGATATTTTCACTTAAACAACGTCATCTCTACTGAAGAGTTAAGATATCTGTAGATCTAATCCCCTGTGAAAGAACACTCCAAATTTCTATCATCCCTTTCAGACAAGACCGACCTAAGCAGAATGTCTGCGTTATAACCAGGATATCATGGCGAATTGAAAAGTAAATTAGTTCCCTTAGGACCTTACAAAGATTTAATGGCGTCGTCACAGCTTATGCTGAAATTGGAAAGATGTTCAAAGCGAAATTAATCAGTCGAATGCGTTCCAAACATCATTACAATGCTCACTGCATGATCAAGTGATGTTAGGAGAAATAATTAATGTTGTTCCTGCTCCAACTGAACTTATGAAAGAAGGCATTTCTAAACATGTCGTTTTTCAAAGGTGAAGAATGCCTAGAGCTTAGACCAACTTTTACTACCTTCATCCTCAACAGAAATTCATTCTCTTCTGTTTTTCAACCTCAATGGGTTGTAAATAATAATAATCGATATCTCCTCAGCGCTTATGAACAGCTTACTCTGAATGATACGAGGAAGGATGTAGAATTCAAATCAATCCGGATTCGGGCAATATTCAAATCATATCAAATGCAAATATCTTACGCTATATTCTTCAATTTTCTGTTTTTTGCATGAATTCAAGAACTCTGTGCTTAAAGATAGACATTATCTTGAATATAAATCAACCTCTATGATGATACTATGAGGGTGGTCAAAGTCAGGGATATAATGAAGAGAGCAGTATAAGGTAAATCACATACAAACAACCACTTGATTAATTGGAAAGCATAGCTCAACCAAATATGCAGATACGAAAGAGTACATGGAACAGTTTTATCAAAGCAGATCCAAATAGTAATATTGAAAGATTTAAAAAATCGCACCCCCGTTATTCATTCAGAATAAAACAGATATATTGATTTTCAGAGACATTTTTAAAAAGTGTTGAAAAGTTAAATGATAAAACTCGTAGCGACATATTGATAATTCATGGAAAATTAAAGCTTTATGATGATTGTCTCTTTTGAGAACACTTTCAGTGATTGTGATAATAGTTAAGAATTAACTCTGAGGTAATCGTTAGTTTTTTTTAAGAATCCTTGCTTACTTCTGTATAATTTTCATATTATATTAGATAATTAAATTTAATATCGGAAACACCGTGATTTTTAATGTTATAAAAAAATTAATATAAAAAACTTGAAATACTGGAAATTAAATTCCTAGAGACAATTTGCTTCTTCTACCGTAACATTTTTTGTTTAGCCACGGAAGCCCTACTCCGAAAAAAGGTATAGACGAAGAAATATCATTTGTTATTTTAGTGAGGATTGATTCCCTATTTTTCAAGGTGAAAGAGGATCTAAGGTATTTTTAAAGTTAAATCAAACTTTTTTAAGTTGGACCTTCCATTTCTATCGCGAAAGCTAAATTCATGTGGGGATCAATTGAAATGAGGCACAAATCAGCGTGGATTTGATTTGAAGTGTAAACGAGGCGGTATAAAAGCAAGCACATATGACACATGCTGAATAATACCACTGGGGATATGAAAAGGGAAATGCTAGAGAAAAAATAAATATTAGTGTAGATATATATATAATTGATAGTTTGGCAAAGCTTCGGAGGCATTTTATAAGATGAAGAAGCGTGAGCCTACTGCATACATATCTTTTTGTAAAAAACTTTGAGCGCGTATGTATATAATAGTTATTTGTTCACTCATTCTACTACGTCAACGTTTTGAGGTATTGATTTTGGAAAATTATTCATCTTATATCTTATCTACCATTGGATATAAGAAGCTTGAGAGTATACTTTGAACTTCCCTCTACCCCTTACCAACAAATGCACGGTGTATAAAATGTTGAACATGATGAACTCATATATAATATATACAGGAGAGTGCAAATCTTTTCGCCCACAGCTAATAATTTTCTTCTTCCAATCTTTGGATCATTGAAATTTATTTATATTAAATTAAATCATTATAAATACCATCTTAAAATAATTTTTTTTTCATTAATAAAAATCAGTGCAAAAGTTTTCGGCCATTTGTTGACTTTTCTGGTAAAAACATTATTTTAAAATTTAAAGAACTTTCAACCTTTAAAGAACTTTTCTCGACGTCTTTTTTGATTGACATGCCTAAAGTATCCCAATTGGGAACTAAAGTTGTACTTATTTCAATAAACAAAAGTCAAAGAGCTATTTCAAAATTATTTAATATATCTAGAAGTAATATTTCTCGAATTTTACCAAAATATAAAAGTACAGCATCTGTAGCCAACAAACCCAAAGCGCTCGTCCTCAAAAATTACTGATAAGAGATATGCGAAAATTGGGGAGAATATGATAAATTAATCCTAATTTTTCTGCAAGGCAATTAATGGAAGAAAATAAGTTATCGAAATATATTTCAATTGATACAAATACTTAGAAAAAAATGATTTGAATGGGCGTTTAGCAGCTAAAAAGCCAACTTTGAATAAAACTCAATAAGGTAAAAGATTTGAATGGGCAAAAGGAAAAATTTTATGGAGCGTGTATGATTGGCATAACGTAATTTTTAGTGATGAAACGAAGATTGAGCTTCATTCTTTAGAAGGTCTAAAAAGGAATGCGATTTGATAAACGTTATATCCCGTAAAAACGTTCAAAAACGAAAGAAAAAGTTTGATGCTTTGGGGATTTATAAAAAGTGGTGGTAGAAGAAAGTTGTTAAAAATTGAAACAAAACTCAATAGTATAAAATATAATGAATTAATGAAAACCAATTTACTCCCTAATATATATATTAGTAATATATTTGAACATGATGGCACTTCTTGTCTTAGATCTTGTTTGACTAGGCGATTTTTAAATAAAAATTCTGTGTCTTATAAAAAAGTCGCCACTTCAAAGCCCTGATCCTAATATAATTGAACAAATGTGGGTTGAGCTAAAAAGAAAAGTTGATCTAAGAAACGCGACAAGCTTTGAAGAATTATGGGAATATTCAAAGAAATGGGAATTGATTCCAGATGAATATATAAAAAAATCTTTATTTTTTATAAAAAAAATAAATTTTGTATTTTTAATGAAAACAAATGGCCGAAAAGTTTTGTCATTTGCCAATAAATTAAAAAAGAAAATAGCCAGAAATTTTTATTTGAAAAAAGAATTATTTTAAGATGGTATTTATAACGAATAAATTTCAAAGATCAAAATATTCTAAAGAAAAAAAGTATTAGCTGTGGGCGAAAACATTTGCACTCTACCGTATATATTTGAACTTTGAAGCCATTTTAACTTTAAATTCGTCCTTCTTATTCTCCAACTGACTTTTGAATATTTTTTATTTTTTTTAAATCTGAATTTCGTCATGTTTAATACTTATAATGAATTATTATTCAAGTTCTTTGCGTAGAATATGAATTTACTATTTTTAATGTTTTTTTTAATTTTATTCATCCATCAATTTAAAAAAAAGATAAACTTCATCTTGGAAAAAAGAAAAAACTTTGAAAAAGTACAAGAAAAAGTTTAATAAGTTAAAATTTTATATTTATATGTAAAAAAAAGTTGATAAAATTGTAAAAAAAATTTTTTTTTTATAATTTTAAACTTTTAAATATATTTTCTTTCGATAAAATTTTTTTTAGAGCATTTAAATTTTTGTTTTGTTAAATGTTCTATTTTATATTCAATGCATTTATGAGAAAATAGGCAAAGAAATTAAAAATAATATATATTCAATTTTTATTAAAGGTTATCAATACAAAAATCAATAAAAATGATTCAAATCTTTTTTAATTAAAAAAATAAAAAAAACTAAATTGGTTAAAAATTTCATTGAACTCAATTTTTCACCACTTGTAGGTAAACTAGGAGCATATGTAGGAGCATATGAAGATAAAAAATTTTGTAATCATTTTCTTTAACTTCTTTAATGGAATCCTCTATGACCATTTTTAAGGAATTATTAGAGTCGACTATCACTAATTCAGAATGCTTGCGATTCGGCCTTTCCGAATTAGATTCTTATTTTAATACAAAAATCACCCTTTGCTTACTAGATTTCTCTCACTATAAACTTGTCTCGAACTAAAATTCAATGTCAAATGTCTGTTTACTAAAAGTACTACAAAAAAATTATTGAACATTAGAATTTGTAAGTTAATTTTCAGATGTACTGATTCTACAGGGTGTAGACAATTTTTTGAACATTCCTTTTAAATCTATTGTTTTAGGTGCTTTGGTCTTTCTCTGATGCCTTTTTCTTGCAAGATATAAAAACTCATTAGTTCTTCTTCATTTATGAAACTTTTATTTTACTAAACCTTCGAGAAACTCAGTTGTTAATTGAATCAATCATTCGATCATTTTATTAAATAAAAGATTTCAGGAATAATCAAAGTGCAGGATTAACGAAGGTCCAAATTAGAGGTTTTAGGATTAGAAGTAGTCAACTGGATTGTAATTTGTTCTTTTTCCTTTGGTTTCGGCTTCAACTTTCAAAAATATTTTATATAGTATTAAGCATAAAATTATACGGTGATAAAACAAATGTTTAATTTTCACTGTTTGTAGAAAATTCTCCTGAACTTTATTTTTTATGAATTGCAGCATTATGCATTATCAACCAGGAATCTTTCATGTTAGGATTATTATCCAACACAATTTGCAACTCTTTATAAAAATTATAAATTTCTCTGAATCACCACTTGTATTTTATAATATTTTGTAGCATTTTAAAGTAATATTACGTCATTTGAAGGATGGAACAATAATACTGGATCTTTGAGCAACTTTTGATCTTCCAAAATTTTTTGATATATGTAAATTAAAACCAGATTCATCTATAAAATATATTTTTAGGACTTCTAAGGGATGATTTTTCAGGACTTGATTTTTATGATTTTTAGGTTCTAGGTAATAGAAGTTTATTTTCAGGACTTCTAGAGGTTGTAAATTTTGAAATGATGATGATGTAGTTTTTTCAGCGTAATTTTCATAACATCTTGAATATTCTTAAGTAAAGTAGAGATAGCCGACACACTTAGTAAAAATTGTTCTTGAAGTTTCTTTTTGTTAATTTTCATGGTGACGCAAACATTAATTTCAATGATTCCTTCAATGAAATTTAATTGAATAGCACACTTCCTCATGCACTTTTCTCTAACTCTGTTGAATAAGAAATTATCGCCATTATCTTCAAAACGTGGATAAATTGATTTTGCGGCAGAACAATTTAAATGTATTTGCGACGACATCACTTATTGTTTTCAATCTCACGCTTACCCAACTCTATTTTCTTTTCTTGAGAAACTTTAGCATACATAACGACAAAAATTAAGCAAAAATGAATGAGATCAGATCGTGCACATATTTACACTACTCGCACCACCAACCACAATACTTATATTTGTGATAAAAAAATTTGAAAATATTGCAATTTACTCCACGTTCATTTCCTTTATTTCTTATTTTTATGAATTAGGAATGTGCAATTTCAATAGTTTTTTTATATTGATTTTCAACATAATTTAGGAATGATATAAATTTTTGATTATTTTTCATATTACAATTTTAACAAAAAAATCTTAAACGTCTTTGACAATTTTTTCATGAATGCATGCAGGAAGGTTAAACAAAACTAAAATTTAAATGGTCTAAAACTCTTCTTATCAAAAGAATATATTTAAAAAGTTTAAAATTAGAAAAAAAATTTTATTATAATTTTATCAACTTGTTTTTATTTTAGCTTGAACAGATAATGACAAACATAAATGTGAACATTTTTACCTAATTTCGCCTTTCTTGTACTTTTTCATAAAAAAAAATATTATATTTAATTTAAGATGAATTTTGCATTTTTGTTTAAATTGATGAATAAAATAAAAAAAACATGATTAAAAAAGTAAAATTCAAATTTGACGCAAAAAAACAAGAAAAAAAAAGCAGAATGAAAAAATAAATTTAAAAGAAAAGATGGAACGGAGCAAAGAAAGAACCTGATGAAGGAATCTTCATTTTGGTATTGAGAAGAAATGGGATTTTTTGAGAGTTTCAAGTGTTGCAAATTTTTGACATCTTTTAAGCGCTTTATATCATAATCATTCCTTATCTGGTATAAAAATGGAAATGACATCGATCAAGTGTAGATCAGTGGATAAGCTCAAAACAGCATCTCCAACATCAGAGTGATTAACCGTATGTTTTTACATAATTTTATGAATTTTGAAGAGACGATAGAAAATTAAGAAGCATATTTTGATTTGTAGATTTTTCTTTGATAAATTTTATTACATTTTTGACCTATTGCATGAGAGCATAAAATTTTTTTTAATTTGTTGAAATAAAGTATCAATACACAGAAAGAGAATTTTATCAAAGCATACCTTGTTATAAGAAAGATCGATGAACGTTAGGTTGGGGAGATTGCAAAACAACTTGTTCAGTAAAAACAAATTTGATATTTCGTTCTTTGAGACGCTTATCCCACTCACCTATTTCAATAAATGAAGGAAGCAAAGTTAATCAAATGAATATAAAAGAAAAAAAATGAAAAGGGAAATACATTTATGATATTTTCTTTGATTTGCTTGGAAATTTCTTCCATCGTCACTTGTTGATTCAAAGACAAGTATAAGTGAGCGTTTAAAAGTATATCTAAAATGAAAGTTAATGAGATAGATCTTTGATGAAAATAACACTTCACGAAAGAACTCGTTAATGTCTTAATTACATGTTTTCTAACAAGGTCTGTTTAAAATTAGGAACAAATATTGATTGTAAGAAAATCTTGACTTTTTCTGCTTATGAGTTGGATTCATCTGTTTGCGTGTTTTAAATCTCTTTACATTTCTATACTTTTATTATAGATTCTCAAATACTTTCTGAATCAAATTATAGTTCCATCTATTCTGAAACATTGGACAGACGGTTATTGCTTACTACAAACATTATTTTTGATCATATAGTAGTGTATTACGCCATTTAGACTTATAAAAAATATATATTATATATATGCCCCAAACTTCAAGAGGGTGAGCAAGGTAGAGAGATCCCATACATTTTTACAGACTATAACAAATTGAATATAGCAGCCACCTTATACTTCTTCCATTTTTCTGTGTTGAGTTGATATTTATGTTTAGAAGCAGGGTTGCCGAGTCATGGATTTCAAAGGGTTGGGGTTAGGAGTTTGGTATCTAATAAAATTTAGTAGAAAACACTCGGGTTTTAACAAGTTTATAATGAAATACTTGTTTAAATTTTGTACGCATTTGGAGTGAACCTTCTTTACTCAAAGTTAGAAGTGAAGAGGCATGTTAAATTTTTCGAGTGAAGTATATGTAGTCGGAGTCGTCCCATAGACTCGGAAAATATTATGAAGCATTAACATATGATAAATTTCCAGTCTTATAAAAAGTGAATTAAATGTCCAATATAGCCGCTTCATACGCTATATGACATTTCATCAATCGTCACAAATCAATCACCTGTCATTTAATCACTCAATATTTCATCATCCGATACTTTATCACCGAATGTGCTATGTGATAATCATTTATTGTGATGAATGAACAAAAATTAATAGCTGAGATGATCTACTATCGAATGATAAAATGAAGCGTGGTTAAATGACGGCAGATGAAAAGTCGCAATACTGCCGCTTTATACCTACTTAACTTAGATTCTGCATGTGATTTGATTATTAAAAGGAATTATTTTAACTTTTAAGAGACTTGATCATTTCGGAAATATAGAATCACTAGTGCTGTACCGATTAGAACGGCATGGACTTTTTTTTGGTTAATCGGTATCGGTATCAATAAATTTGTTAATGTTAACCGATTTTATCAGCCGAAACAATATCTAAATTAAAGTTCATACTAGAGCTATAAAGAGTAAAGAAGCTTTGTATTTTATGCATAGGGCTTTGTACACATAATATAATTTTAATGAAAGCGGCCTTCTTCCTCCGAATTTGACGTAAAAAAGCCATAAATGGAGTTAGGAATGGTTCAAAAATGACCTCGTCCAATTTTCCTTCATTTTTGTCCCATATTCCCAACTTTTAAACACCATATTTCTACTTATATGTCAATTTTGATTTACTTCCTCTCCCCATTTTGGTTGTGGTGGACAAGTTTACCTACGTAGAAAAAGGAACTAGAAGCAATCAATGGAGAAAAGATCATGTTTTTACATTAAAATTCAATTTCTAATTTTACACATTTAGGTTTTTTATTTTTTTACTTAAAGCATTTTATTAGTAGCCGAATTGATTAAGAATCGGGTTAGACATTTTAAAATGTAATCGGAAAAATTAATATACAATGTTTTTACAGAGAAATACAATTCCTCTTTGTAAGTAATTTTCAGGAAAAAAAAAGTTCATTTTTTGATGTAGAATACATTTGCAAGTAAACATTTTGGAAACTTTAGTTTCAATTTTTAGTTAAAAGTGTCATACTCAAACGTTAAACTTTTTTAAGGTTATGCGAAATATGGGAGTCCAGTCAAAATAAAATTTTGAAACTTACCTTCTTCTCGGTACAAGTTGCTTAAATTGAGGAAGTTGTTTTCTGAAGAGAATCGTGATGCTAACAAAAGCTACAGAACAAGAAGCGAGAGGAATAAATCACACATGGAGGAAAGATGGCATTGGAAACGAAAAATAAAATACCCTGATTTTTGTACGTATTTCTTCGGTAATGAAGGAAAGAAGAGGATAACTATCGTTATTCACGATGATTTTCATCTAAAAATAAAAAATGACAGGTAACAAATTTGGAAATGAAGGACTATGTAGATCTAGAACAGGGACACACATATCCTCAAAATTTTGAAGGAGATTTTTATAATTTTTAAAATTTATTAATTTATGTACAATGAGCACACCACCATTATTATCCAACATTAGACTTGCACTCTCAGCTCATAATCTCTGCGGATAACTACAGCGTTTTTATCAAGTCGAATGAGCTTGTTTGTAATGGTAATCGCATCACAAACGTCTAGCTCAACAAAAGAACAAAAGCATTCATATATGATAGAGTCAAAGAAAAATAAACTGATTATTTTTACACTTAGTACATTCCCGATTCTTCTATTTCGTCTCTAATCACTTGGATATATCTTTTCAAAATCTTTGGGAAACAGAATTTTTGGTTGAACCGATTCCGTATTTGGTGTTCGAATGTAAAAATATCTATTTTCAGGAGACCACATAAAAAGGCTTCGGTAATATAGTCAGATCTCGTTTATCTGTATTCAAATTTATTCCTCAATATGCATAATGGTTGATTGACAAGAGCCCAGCCAATTTCTAAATGTGACTTAATGTATAAAATTTTTGATTAGGTTTAGTGTTAGTCCAATTGTACATGCATTAATTTAGATATACATTTTTTGATATTCGTGACATTATTTCTTAATACACGTATCACACAAAAACATCCAGACATACAAACAAATACATACTATATAAATAGCGACATTAGACACGAAATTATTCGACAATCGAATACAATATTGACTCAAATTTTCCAAGTTTTCTCCCCCGTTATTCTAATATTCACACTCTGAAACAGATACTGTATCCATCAAACCAAAAAAATAAAAACAAGTTTACAAGTTTGCTATAAAAAAGTCAAAACTTCATTTTAATTTAGAAATTAAACATTCAATATCTTATGTATTATAAGTAACGCACATCTCAAGCTATTTGTTTTTTTTAGACTTTATCTGAGGGGTTTTCCAAAACCCGTGAGAAGCATCGAGGCAAAAATAGAATGATCTTAACTCACAAAATATAATTGAATTTAACATAAATGCTCAAAAATATTAATTCTGAAAACATTTTGCCGTTATCTCTAAATAAAAAAGGCTTTTGAAAAAAGTTTGGGCTCTCTATGCGATCACATGCCTTTTCTAGTGTTCAATGACAGTGAAGAGTAATTGAATATCAATCAATACAACTATCAACATATGCCCTAAAAATTGTGCAATAGTGTTTACGTCAAGAATAGCACTCATCCAAAGCTAAATAATATATTCCAGCACATGTCGTGAGTGAGGTGTTACACAGCTCTTAATTGCCCTACCATTTGACAATACATGATATTTTGTGATAAAAATACATATTTATTTAGCAAGAAAAATTCAGGTTTATATGATTTTTAAGTCAAATTAATTAAAATAAAATATAGGAAATCTTGAAAATTACTTTTAAGCCTGCAGGATTAGAAATCTTCATGGATAAATCTTGAAGCTGACGCCTCAGTGTAGAATTATTCACCCAAAAGATAGCACAATTTCCACGATAATGAAACTAAATGAAAATGTAAAAAAAAAAATGAAAATCAAGCGACCTTTGAAAGAATATATTAAACATAGACTAAAAGTTGTCGAGTTTTTAACTTTTCCCTAGAACAATACATTCTTAAACACCTTTAAAACTTTCTATAGATACTTGCTAAAACAAATTAAGTAAAGATCACTTGGTTACAGTAAGCTTTATCAAAATAGAGTAGGAATGTTGTCCTTCTGTTGAGACAATCAACTTATTGTAGTTAATTCCTGCTTTGACCAAAAATTACATGAAAGATTCACATGGATTTCCAACAAACCAAACTTCCCTCAACTCTGAAGGATAGAGGAAATAAAATCGATATATCAGCTTCAGAATGTGTAGTGGGTTGGATTGAGTATTTTAAACAAGTTTACAACCGTCCTGTCACAACATCCCATGTAGACTTAAATATGTAGACTAAATATGAGCGCATTCTTAGAAATGAAGAAGCAGGCTTTCATTGAAGTCGAGGCTGCACAGATGAATATTCAATTTATGGCATGCTCTGAAAGAAGACTTCGGCATGGAAGGCACAAGGAAATAACCTTAATCAACTTTGCGCTGCATTTGATATGGCACACATGGTACGCCTGAAATTCTCATTGTCATTCTTTTAAATGTATATGATAATGAAAGTTCTGATGTGAAAACAGTAGAAGATACCTGTCCTTATTTGGTGATCGACAAATAGTGTACGCTGTCCTATGCTTTTTAATCTGCCTCTTGATTATATCATGTATAAGTCAATTCACCATGATGACTATTTGACGATATAGCCATCATGCAACCTGGTGAGAAGTGTGATCCAGAGTACAACCTTTTTTATTGTATGCATCGGAAATATGGTGTATGAAGAAAGCCAAGTTGAACAAATTAGAATGTTTCCAGATGTCTTGTTTAGGAGTGATATCAGAGATCAAGTTGGGAACACATACGAAGTAATACAAGCATCAAGTCCATATGTTGTAGTCAGACCCTGGTTGAAACTATCATCAAGAAGGAGAGATTGCGGTGGCAACCGTATGTTTGATAGATCATTCTGCAAAGAAATCTAGAGAGCGAAGACGGCCTCAGAATGGAAATGTGGTATACATGCTCCTAGTAAGAGATGCAATAAAATAATAGATGAAAGCTTTAAAGTCGACCTATCGTGAGACGACATGCACAAGAAGCAGTAAAGCCGCCATAGTTCAACTGGCTGAAGATCGACAACTAACAGCATGTTTGGGAGAAGCGACACGTGCTTAACAACGAACTCAAAATTAAATTGGTTTATAGAAAAATTAGGTATGCAGAGTAAATTTTTATTCGTTCAAAGAAAGATAAAATGTAGACATTTTTGGGTAACAGAGACACACATCTGGGGTTGGTGGGAGGGAAGAGAGTAACGAAAAGGGAAATTTATTTGAGACTGAGTGAGTATTTCCTTTTCAAGAACGTAATCACGCGTAGAAATGTTTAGCGCATTCATTAATAAAAACTTACATTTATTACGAGCTCTTGGTTTGAGACGGTGGCGACATAGGATAAATAACGCGTGGCGCATGTTAATCCCCTCACCCCCCTCTAAAAAGTAGTAATAACATTTTAAAAAGCCAAAAATTGTATATATAGACATATAGGCATGCAAAACAAGTGGACATAGTTAAGTAAAGCACTATTCGCCGTTATTATTAGTAGTAAAGTCTATAATAATAACATTATTATTGATTTTTATTTATTGATATATTAATACAAAAAAAATATGCAAGCCGGGGCGAAACACCCCAACCGCCCGGGCTAGCTACGAACTGGTTTAAGGGTTCTATAGCTGAAACGAGTACTCTAAGTGAAAAAGAGAATTTACGTTGATGGGAATTAGACTACAAGTGAGTTCTCTTTGAAGAGCTTCGAGCAGGAGAGGCTTTGTATCAAATTTATCTCCATAGGGAATCTAAGAGAAAGAAATTAAAAATGTGGCTTAAGACGATAATTATGCATCAACTATTTTAGAGGACAACAATTTTGAAGGCGTCTGCATTCTTTTCAATGGAATTTATATATTTAAAAATTAACTCAGACGATTTTAATTTCTTGGGACACTGGTCCCCAAGGGGTTAAAAAAAGAAAGATAAACGATACAGTGACTTTGGACCAGTAGGAATTTGAGGAGTGATGATGTGAACTTCTAACGTATTTTGGCGACTGGATAAAATTTGATTTATTTGATTGCTTCCATTTGGCAGTATTTCGCGAACGCACACTAAAAACGAAATAAGTAATGGACAGATAAAGAAAAGAGTCGAGAAAGTCGAAAATACATTCGCCTTCCATTCATTTCAGCATCAATGTTTCCTAAACGATCTCTGGCATCTAAAATTAAAATTGAACAAGGTTATTAAGAAAGCACTGTTAATGTCTTCTTGATTCATTTGAATGAAAATACATCTTAATTTATTTTATGAGGATAAATATTAAATCTTCTAGAAATAAGACGGAATCAAAATATTCTAAAAAGGAGACGAAAGTTGGATTGTATCGGCGAAAAATGAAGCACTTAAAATGTGCTTGGAAATTGTGTTTGGCGTAATATACTCTTAAGTTTAATGCTAAACCCAATATTCGTTAAAAGGATTTTTGCATCAAGGCTGTTGGTGCAGGGAGTGAAAGAAATTTTAATTCAGCTGGTCAATTATTAAATGATCGTGAAAGCTTCTGTGAACAATATTTCATTGATAAATAGTGAATTGGGAAGGAATGATTCTGAAAAATAGATTTTATGGAGGCTTTTAGTTAAAAATTTTAATCTGATACAATTAAAACGACTGAAAAAGAACTTAAATTTTACATATTTAAACTGCAGTGTATTTTTATATTTGTAAAGAAATCGAAACATATTGCTTGAAAAATTATTTAGGTTTAATAATCTTTGTAGGCAAAAAACCTTTTGTGAGAACGAAAGGATAAGTTTTTGTAGGCATAACTAGGGTGTGGGTAAAAATCTTATTTTTAAGGACTTGAAGATTTAAAATAAATATATATAACATGTGTAAACATTTGACTTTTATGGATTAAACTTATATTTGCTTTGATATATTGCAGATTTGAGTAAATATGTATCATTCTTCATTTTCTCATGGATTTGAATACGCATTATTATTTTTTTATAAGAAACTAGTTTTAAAAACTATTATCAGTTCACCCTTAAAATTAGGTTATGCTTTACAAACGTTTCTGTTCTCCATTGCTTATGTGGATACTAGCTGGAAAACAGTGGGTGATGGTGAAAGAGTTACATTCTACGTGTAACATCGGTGTATTTTTACTGTTTTACCAGTAATCCAAAAATGTACTCCAATTTGATAATTCATAGAGAGGGAAGACAAATTGGTATTAAAAATCAAATTGGTTGTCTATTATGTGAGATTTTAAAAACTGGATAAGAACAATTATTAAAAAAACATAATTAAATATATAGTCATATAAATTTAATCTTTCTTCACTTCAATGATTTAAAAAATAAACAGTAGGAAGTTTCAATCTTTTTGTCTTTGTTTCAAGTTTTTTACGGTTATTTGGGATAAACATCAATAGGGCTGCCAGATTTTCACATTATGAAAGAGGGGACAAAAATCCTCCGTTGTTAAATGGCTTCAAAACCAGGACAATGTTGGAAAGGCGGGATATCTGGCAGCCCTAAATATCAACAGAGGAAAAATAGAGAAAGATTAAAATAAATGTCCTTTAAAGAGTTTAAACAGCTGGTAGTCATAGATAACAGTGTACAATCACAAAGAAGTAATTTTAAACTATAAAATAATACAAAACACTTCCTAAATTATGACCATTGCTTTTTAAAAAAATAAAAGCAAATAAGAGTTACATTTTAACAAAACTTAGTAAAACGAGATATTAAAAAAATTAGATACTATATATTTGGTAAATATAGAATCTTCTATCTGAAATATTTAAAAAATAGAAAATTTTTATTATTTATTTTAGAAAAAAGAATTATAAAAATAATCTGAAATATAAAAAGAAGGTGGGGCAAACCAATTAGGTTCTTGTCACACCAAAAAAAAATTTTAACAATAAGTGAATAGTTACTTATTTTTAATTGTAAGAAGGCGTACTTAAAAAATATTTATAACAAAATTTTACATTAAAAATAACAACAAACTATACTTTATTTTGAACAAAACATAAATATTAGTTAAATTATCTATAAATTGTAAAATGCTTTATCTCTTGTATTTAATCTTCATAATCTTAGTTAAATAAATTCCTTTTTAATTTTGATTGAAGAGAAGAAATAATTTTATTAAAAAGAATATAAACAAAGAAAATAAGGAAATTGATAATATTGATTACAAAAAGTCTTAGCATTTTTTTTATTATATGACATTTTAAAAAGTGAATAAAAATAAAAATAAAAAAATAATATAATTTCAAAATCGACATGAGGAGAATTTTTGAGTCATATATAATGTTGTATCATTACAAGATTTATTTAACAAATATTTTTTAAATTTCAAATTTCTATAATTAAATACAGCTAAATTAATATAATGATCAAAGAGGTCTTGAAATTTTAAGGAAAGAGTATCTAATGATACTCATTGGCGGATTTAAAGGGGGCGGAACCGGAGTATGCCTCCCCCCCCCTAAAATTCCATTGCCAATTGCTTAAAAATTTGTCTTAATCTAATTCTTTTCGTAAAACTCAAATATTATGATGATTTCTGCAACTCGTTTTTTAGATTCAATTTTTCTCAAGCCCTAAATAATTTTTTATGTTTCAATCGTAGTTAAGTGTATTACTTTTATATTATTCAATTTTTTTGTAAATTTATTATTTAAACAGATCAAGTTTTACCACATCCATTCACTTCGCAGTTCAATGAATGAGGATCGTTTTAATGCTCTCATTCTTCTTTTTGTTCACAGAGATATTCGATTGGGATTTGACACCATTATTTATATATATGCTAAAAAGTGTCCTAGACCGATGAGGCTCCTTAATCCTCTTAGTTCTTAATCTAGTTACTTTCTTATAATAGACTTATAATTTTTAGATATAATATTATGATACTCTAAGTTTTAAGATAAAAAAATTTTGATAAAGCTTAAATTTATATGCTTCAAATTTGAGTTCTTAAGATAAAGATCTAGTTTGGTCTAGATCCGCCCCTGAAACTTATAAGATAATCAATGTGTTCCTAATCAAGAATCTTACTCATTAAAGGGTAATCTATTATGAATATAGATTTCAAAAAGATACAAAAAAATTTTCTTATATAATTCTTTCATTTCCGATAAATTTCCACTTTACAAAAGAGCAGTCTTATGTAAAATTACTCAAAATTATTTTTATTTGAATTGTTATTTAACACAAGAAATTCGTATCTACCCATACAATTATTGATAATTCACATATAGGATTGATTAACGATTTGTACAATAAGGGAATTTTATAATATTGAGTAAAAAAAGTAAAAAATTTAACACTCATGACCCTCTGCCCTTCAACAAAAAATGCAGATTTTTTATGTTGTTTATTCAGTCACTCTAAAATTATAAATCAAAATAAAAATTTTGCTGAACAATACAATCAATGAGACACTTGCTGTTGGGCTCGTGTGACGAGGCCTTTTATGTTTGGCTCCATCTTGGACACAGCAAGGTGAATATCGTTCCCAACATCAAGACGGTTTCTAAACTTCCTATTAATGGTCGCCAGGTAAGAAAATCCACATTCGCAAAGGTATGTTGTGACGAATTGAATGAGCATTACGGATGTATTTTTTGCTGAGAAGGAGATACGCTCATGAACAGACAACCAGAAGCTGGAGAGGTCTTCTATGTTACTGAAGGCCAGCTTCATTGCTTTTGAAAGCTTCAACTCTGCCAGCTCCTCGGCTTCGTCTTTAGTAGGTTCAATTTCGATGTTGAATGGGTCTCTGTGCCATGGAGCATCCAATGGTGTATCATCCAAATAAGATTTGAACTCAGTGGATAGAATGTCGAGATGTCTAGTGATCCAATCTTTGATGCCGATGGGAAGCCCAATCCTCTGTGTCTGGAGATGCTCGTCCAAGAAAGAAACGAGGCTGTGGACCCTGCTTCAACTCGTGCCTGCTAGACTCTCATTCGAGCAGACAGTTCTGCAAGCTTATCTTGAACGTCACTGACTGTCACATCACAACCTTGCAAAGACTGTTCCATTTCGTTGAGTCGGCAGAATATATCAGCCAGGTAGGCGAGCATCATGACAAACTCTTCAATGTCGAAGTGAAGATGGAGGTTGTTTTCGTTCTCTCAAAAGTAGATTTGCGCCTCCACCCGGAGTTCATAGAGTCGAGAGAGACATTTTCCCCTTGATAGCCAACGAACTTTAGTGTAGAACAGAAGACCCACATGTTGCGCTTGCATTTCGTTGGTCAGAAGTTGGAAGAGCCGATGATTTTTGGCCTTCGGAGGAATGAAGTTGATCTTTTCGACAACGACATTCATGACTTCCAAAAAATGCGGTTGTTGAGTTTTGAACGCCAGAGCATATTCACTCTTGACAAGTATGATAAAACCTCCTTTAACGTCAATCATCATTGGAGTACCATCAGTGCAAATATGCTTGAAATTCTGCCAGCTGAGTCCGTTAACTTCAAAAAAAGAGTCCACGATGGCTTTGAAATCTGTTGCTGTCTTTGCAGTTGGCAGGGTATTGCAGAACAAAAACTCTTCTTTCATCTTTTCTTTTTCTCGTAGCAAGCGAAGGCGATCAATTGGCTCTCAATAGCGATGCCGGTAGACTCGTCTAATTGAAGGCTAGCCTAAAGCGTGCTATGCTTGATTTCAGAGCAAACTTAACGGCACACATCAGCTGCCATGTAATCAATTCGTCTACGGATCGTGTCATTAGAAAGCGAAACTTGCTAGATCTTCTTTTTGACTCTGGTCCGATTATCAGTTCTACCATTTTCTCTGTGCATGTCTTGATGAGTTCCTCAGCAATAGTGTGCGGCTTCTTGCACTTCACACTTCGGTATGCCACTTCGTAGCTGGATTGAAGAGCAGGTTTTTCTTCTGGCCGGAATCCAAATTTGAAAGGTGTCGCTTCACGATCATATCGTGATCGTTTCGCAAACAGAGCATCAACATTATCGTCCTTCCCTCGGGGATGCATTTTGCCGCGATGGTTTGAACGTTTGGAAGGAGGTAGTGATGTATTTGACATTACCATTGAGGAGTGCAGACATTGCACGGAGTCCACGCCATCTCAAATGACATTCCCCAATTGAGAAACGCTGATGTCCAATACGGTGCTAAAAAGTGCAGAATAGACAGCTATTGGAAGATGAACTCGGTCAGAGCAGAGATTAAAATTTTGAGATTAGTGGAGCATGAGAATGATACATGGCTTTTGTGTTGAAACATCTGATGCCTACATCCTCTTAGAATACATTGAAGGTCAAACACTAGTTGACGGGTCCTACAACAGAGAAATAAGTTTTGAAAAGTAAATGGACATGGCTACTCAACTTTTATCGGAAATAGCTCATCTACCACAAAATTGTTATCATGCATCGAGATATAAAGCCAGAGAATATCATGATTGATAAAGAAGGTAAAATAAAAGTTTTACATTTTGACTTATCAATCATAAGTTCTTTCTGGAATCAAATTGTTGGAACGCGTATTTATATGGCACTAGAAGTGAAACAAGGTAAAGTCTACGACATATCAATCTATTGGTTTAACTATGGCAAGACATTATACTACTTAAGAGTTAGGTCAGAAAGTGAATGTTTCCATCACAAATTGATGAGCTCATTCGGAATCTCTGTCAAAATAATCCAGAAACCAGATATAAAGAAAAACATATTGAGAATCACTTTTCATCATAGAGTGTCGTATCAGGCATTGATCGCGTAAAAATAATGGTTTCTGAAGAATTCATCTAGATTAACTTTTTTATAGAAATTTTTTATAAAAATGAAGAATCTGAAAAAAACACTAAAAACTAATAAAAATAAAAAAATAATTAAAAAAAAAGACACAAAAAACTAATAAAAATTAAAAAAAAAGCCTGGGTCGGTAGGTGGGAAACAGGTGACAAAGAATATTTTTGTGTGTTTTGGAAAAAAAGCGGACTGGTGATTAACCCAAGAAAATTTGGATAGTTTGCTGGAAAAACGTTAATCAAATCAAATCGATATTTAAAGATTCAGGGGGTTGAAGATGATTAAAATACTTTTAAATTAACGCCTCAAAACAAAAATTCAAGAAGATGAATTATATATGGATATATTCTTTGATTCTTCAATTCAAAATAAGTCTAAATTAATTAAATAACAAATTTCTAACCGGGTAACAACGAGTGTGAATTTCTGTCTCACATGATACCTCTACCAAATAGCGGCCAGTATCTAATTAGGAGTTTTATTTCTGTTTATCAAATTCTCTAAGTATACGGAGGAAATGATATAAAATAGAAGGAGGCATAAACTTAACTGATTATAATAAAATGTATAACAGAGAAATAAATAAAATTTGGGGAAGCATCTTCCATTTGATCGATAATTATTAAAGTATTAAAATTAAATAAATTAATTACCTAATTCCAGCCTTAATTTAGTTATTTTTTATATCAAATTTTTGAATAAAAGAGATAACAGGAAACAACTATAGAAAGTAAAAAATAGATGAATGAAAAATCGCTTTTGCCTCCCTACATAAGCAAAAAAGCACTAAAAAAGTTATTTTAAGTTTATTTTGTCTTTTTTTTGCTTATGTAGGGAGGCAAAAGAGTTATATAGGTATATTCTATTAACCCTATTAGTGACGGCCTATTTTCATTTCCTCAGTGACGAGGGGGGAGGCTATTTTAGCCCTCCCTCTCCATTTTTCTTGAATGATTGCAAATTTTTACAAAATTTTCGTGTGAACCTACTAAATGATTGATTGCGAATATGATTGTGACATTTATTTTTTTAAAAAATCAATCAAACTTGTCAAAAATTGATTGATATATGACAGCTCAACTAAAAAAATAAACTTTTAATTTAAATGGGTATACAAAGTTTTTTACACTTATATACCCATTTTCAAATGTGCTGAACAAAGTTTTTTTACACATATATATTCATTTTCATGTATGCTGAATACGATGGTCACGTTAATTTTTTTTTAAAAATCATTCAAACCAATCAAAAAATTGATTGATATATGACAGCTCAACTTAAAAAAGAACCTTTTAGTTTAAATGGTTATACAAAGTTTTCTGTTTATACATACCCGTTTTCGTGTATACTGAATACAATGGTCACGTTTATTAACATTTTTGATTAATTTGTGACTTTTTTAAAATCGTGGTATGTTTGCAGTCAGATATATTGTACTGATTTTTAAACGATTTGTTTTCATGCCATTCTCCAAAGACTATATTCAAATTTTTAGTCATTCCACAAATGAGTTTATTTCTCTTTGAAGTTTTCATTTTATTTAGAATCTATAATAAAACAAATTTTTTCAGCTCTTTCTAAAATATCGTCTGTTTGTAATGTATGCGGTATTTCGCTTTGTAAAAAACACTCAGTAATAATATGTCCTGATTGTAATGTTTAGCCTGTTCAAATATTTTTTTCAGTATAATTGTTTCTAATTTTCTTCAAGTTTTATCATTTTTTTTTATCTTTTTAAGCGTATAATAATTTTGTAATAAATATTTTTGTTTTTTTGAATCTTGATTATCAAAAAGACAAATTTTCGAATAAAGTTTTTCTCTTTTTTTAAAAGTATATTTATTATCCTTGACAGTTTTTAATAAAGGAGATCATTCACTTCTTTTAAATACTGCCTGCATTAAATAATATAGCAAATTTTATGCAGAAAACTCATGTTGAGTGAAAATTTTTTTCATTTTAGGGAAACGATAAGACAACCAAATGATTAGATATAAAAAACAATCAAATTTTTATTATAAATCGTTCATTTGTATATTGTTTGATTATACGTATAAAACTTTCTCAAAATGGTCAAACACGAAACTTATTTAAATTGACCGATTCAGCTTGTTTCGAGATATGGTAGAGTGAATGGTATAAACGAACTGTCTTTCTCCTTCAAATAAAAATGCGCATTAAAATTTGCCTCTACAGAGTCCTTGTTTTGTATTTAATTAATTTCATTTAAAAAAATCCCTCATTGAATTCGGTATAAAATCCCGTTTTTAGTTCTATATCATTTTCAGTTATATTTCTTTTTTGCAATTTTGTTTTGCCCACTTATAATTCTATTTGTTCTGTGACAAAATAAATTACATGTATAGCTACGTATAACTATTTAATCATGAAGTCATTTATTTCAGTTGAAGTGTCATATGTCACTCTTTTTTGATAGGTATGATTAATTTTTATAAAAAATAAACATCACTGTTGGATTCAGCCTACTTGAAAATAGGTACATATGTGTTAAACACCTGCTTTGCAAATTTGATTCACGCTTACAAGTATTTTCAAATTCTAAATCCAAAAACAATCTATAATTGGAATTGGCATTGTTGATTTGATATGAAAATGCGTTTATTTCATGTAAAATTTGAAAGAATGTTCTCGGAGACAGATTTTAGTATTAAACCGCAAATTTGTTCCACACTTATAAGTATTTTGAAATCCAAATGCAAAAATAACATATAAATGAATTTGGCATTGTTGATTTGATATGAAAATGTGAATATTTCATGTAAAATTTGAATGAGTGTTCTCGAAGACAGAGTTTAGAAATAAACCGCAACTTTGTTTCACACTTATAAGTATTTTCAAATTCTAAATGCAAAAACAATCCATAAATGAAATTGGCATTGTTGATTTTTTATAAAAGTGTGCATATTTCATGTAAAATTTTAATTAATGTTCTCGGAAACAGATTTTAAAAATAAAACGCAAACTTGTTTTACATTGATTAGCATTTCCGAATTCTAAATGCAAAAAGAATTTATAAATGAAATTACGATTGTTGATTTGTTATAATAATGTGTATATTGATTCATTTCCAATTAAAAGTTGGAATTCTTTTTAGTTAAAAAACTAAAAAAGGAAATCTCCTTCCTTATAAAGAACGATGTCTCAAAGTGAAACATGTAAAATTTGAATGAATGTTTTCAGAGACAGATTTTAGAAGTAAACCGCAGGTTTGTTACACACTTATGGGTATTTTCAATTTCTAAATTCCCAAAATAAGTCCAAAAATGAAATCAGCATGCCCGATTTGATATAAAAAAATATATTTCATGTAAAATTTGAAGGTAAATTTTATTAGATATATTTCTCATCAATCAAAATTTTGATTGACATTTCCCAAAAAGTAACAATCATTTTGGATAAATTTAAACTATAAAGTGTTATGTGTTCAAAACTGTATATATTTATACATTTTCAAACGAGTATATAATATAGAACCAAAGTTATAAGCTTAACTAGAAATACTGTCAGAATTTTGCTGAAAAAGTTTAACTTTTGTTTTTGATTGACAGATTTAGGCATGAAAAGGTCATTCAGCTGCCATGAAAATGGTATCAAAAGATGCAGCTATCCATTTTAGGAAATGTCATGAAGTATGGTAGCAAAAGATGTAGCCAATTTGGTACAAGAGAATCCCCCCCCCCCCGTCACTGATAGGGTTGGGCAAATCATGTTTTATCAATTTGATAGAATGCTTAGATGCTTACTTTTAAATTCATTTCCTCACATGATAATTTTTTAAGATCAAAATTCCTGTTTTGTACAATTTTTATCGGTCTAGTGGTGAAAGCGTGGGTTCCTGATCCGGTCGTTGTGGCTTCGTTGTGCAATTTGAACCCTCTTTATGATCTCTCAAGTTATATAACAATATTCTTCCATTTAACCTTAGCAGGACGGAACTTTTTAGAGCAACACTAAGGACGGTTAATGGGAGTTTTACTCCAATTTTTAAAAAAAGTATATTTCTTTTTTTAATAAAACTTTAGCATATCAAAGTCCTTTTAAGAATGTTTTTGTTCAGTTTGATATGTTTCCATGTTTTTTATACGAAAAAAATCAAAAAACTTATTTTAAAATTAACGCCATCTATAATAAAAAAGAGTTTGTTTTAGTTAACGTCATCTATAATAAAAATAAAAATTGCATTCGAACTTCCATAACGTTTACACTTATTAGATATACATATCTAAGAAAAAATTTTAAATTCATCTATTATATTATTTGTTAAATTATTTCACCTTACGCTACTTCATATGCAAAAAAGGCATATTAATCATAGATTAATATTTCGTTTTTTTCAAATATATATATAAAAAAATGAACTAACATTCAAGTTTATATTCACAATCTATGGTTCAAAATAAAACCATTCAAGTCACACTATATAATGTGATCTAGTTCGATGGATATGACGAAGAGCACGTATTCTGTACACATATACAAAATTTAGGTGGCATGATGATTCTCTTGTGATAGATATTATAAACTTTTTCGTAATCCCTTCGCACAGAAATCTAAGTATTTATCCACACATAACAAATGATTTACAATTTGTGCGTATCTTTCACATACTTTATTGTTTATGTGTATGATTTTGTGCGTATCTACCACATACTTTATTGTTTATGTGTATGATAGATGTACTTCTTACTCTGTAATTTTATTTATATGAGTGAGGTTCATGTTACTGAATGTAATCAATACCCTTGAACCATAGATTATTCCGCGCTTATTCTTTATAAGGCAGTACACTTTCATCTGTATCATTTCTTGGATTCATTTCATATCTTTGAAAAACTACCGTCTTTCACATATAATCTATCCTTTACATCTTCTTGAGTTGAACGTTGTTTATTTTATCTTTTCTAAATCACCTTATCTTCAACTACTCTTTTCAATTTTATTGTTGTTCCTTCGTTCTGATTATTACTCTCTTCAATTTATGAGTTCTACAAACAGTGATTCTGAAAGTTTTGCTGGGGAAAGCGTTGCATCCGATGTTTACTCTTTGAGTGAATATGAAACGGTTTGTAGAAGCAGTAGTGAAAGTGATAGTGAAAGAGAAGGAGACGATCTTATAGCTCCCGATATGACAAAGTACTCATGGGAGCCTTATAGAGATACTCGTGGAAGGAGTCTTGGTGTCAATACTCGTAATATTGCCTCATTTTCACCTGGTCCCAAAGGAGATGCAAAAAATTTGACAAACTCATTAGATGTATTCTCCCTTTTTTTTACTCAAAGCCTGATACATCACATATACGAATGTACTAAAGCTAAAATTGATGAAAATTACAGGTAACTTAATTTTTTATCTCTGTTTTCTCTAATTATAATTTTTTTAGTTTGAGCCAACCTTTTTTTGAAAGTTTGCGTTATTGCGCTCTCAAATTTTCGATAGAAGATATGCTTGCCTATTTTGGATGTATTTTTCACATTGGGCAGTCCAAAAATCAACAAATTGATCTAAAATATTTATTTTCTGACAAAAATGGAGAGCCTTTTTTTGAAAGCTGCCATAAGCAGAGACATGTTTATATTCATAAACTATTTCATACGCTTTGACTTGAAAAAAGATAGGAATCCATTAGACAAATTGAGTCCAATTAGATACCTACATGATGAGATCGTTAGTAGTTGTGTCAAGTATTGGTGCCCAACAGATTATATAACAATTGATGAACAGTTAGTCAAGTATCGGGGAAGATCTCCAATAAAAGTGTATGATCCTTCAAAACCAGGAAGATACGGGATGAAGGTCTATCACTGTAATGATTCAAGAAGTTTTTATGTTTTGGCCAGTGAAGTGTATGTAACAGGTTTATCTGATAAAGAGTATTTCAAACCAGCAAACATAGTCAAAAGGTTAGTTGAAAAATCGAAAGTACCTAGTGGTTGTGGAGTTTATGTTGATCGGTTTTTTATGACACATGAACTCTGTATATGGTCTAAATCTCAAAGGTTGACAATTTGTGGAACGGTCAGAAGTAATAGAAGGTTTGTTCCGTATTTATTACGTCCTGCACACTTGAAAGGTCTAAACCTTGTAGAAATGGAAAGTAAATTTTTATATACTGAATATGCTTCGCTGACTATATACATTCCAGAAAAACATGCAAAAAAAAATTTCAAGCCTGTTTATATGATGTCCAGTCAGCATATTTCAAAGATAGACACACTAGGTAATAAAAAAAAGCCTGAAACAATTGTAGACTACAATAGTTATAAAGGCGGTGTTGATACTTTCAACAGGATGGTTCGTAGTTTTACTTGTTACAGAGCCTCAAGAAGATGGCCTATGACTATTTTCACAAATTTTCTCGATATGGTAGCAAGTAATTGTTGGATTATAGTCAAAGCCAACATGCCTGATTTGTACCCAAGTACTTCCAGAGGTGGTAGAAAGTATTTTATTAGAAATTTAGCGCTAAGTCTAACTGAAAAAGTCAATGAGAATTAGGTGCGAGAACGCATCTACTCGCTTGATTACTAAGAATCTTCTCTCTTTTTATGGGTTCACAAGAACGACTGAAATTGCTCCAACAACAACCCGAAGAGGATACTGTTTTTGTTTCTAATTGTCATCCCAGAAAGAGAGGAACCAGAAAGTGTCAAAAATGTTCAAGATCTATTTGTAAAAATCACACTATACTCATTTGTCCTGAATGTCAGAATGTCTAAATTATTATTGACTTCATGTCTTATTCTTACATTTTATATGATATATTTTTCGCAATATCTATTTTGTTTCGTGTAACTTCGTGGTTCTTGTAATTAAATTTCGTGTACTTGAATATTTTTAGAACACTTTTAGAATGTAAATAAAGCTCACTTTTCAAATTTGAATTTTTTTACTTTATAATTTTTCAAAAAATAATAATAGTTTGTAACTTTTTTTTTGTAAAATGGTGATCTAGACAAAATGATTGATAAATACATTTCTATTTAGTAACTTTCATATACTTTTTTTGATGAAAAAAGGGTTCAAAAATTTCTGTTGACGTAACTCCCACTCCGTCCTGCGAAGAAACTTTATGATTTTTCAAAAAATAATAATAGTTTGTAACTTTTTTTTTGTAAAATAGTGATCTAGACAAAATAATTGAAAAATACATTTATATTTTTAAGTGACTTTCATATACTTTTTTTGATTCAAAAAGGGTTCAAAAATTTATGTTGACGTAAAACTCCCACTCCGTCCTGCGAAGGTTAATTAAAAAAACTAAAAAAAAAAAAAGGAAATCTCCTTCCTTATAAAGAACGATGTCTCAAAGTGAAAGAAGTGAAAGAAGAGAAAGAAGAATTTATTGAATTATTATAAATGAGAATTATGTAAGTTTTAAAGCTCAATATCAATAAACTTTTATCAGTATTTTATTTGAAATCCAATATATTTTTCAAAAATTCTGACACATAAGGTCAATATATCAAGATATAAAAAATATGATTGCAAGAAATATATTTAGTCATTACAAAAGATGTTTCAAGAGAAAAAAGTTGAAAATGCTTTATGATCATACCAGTTAAAGCAGATAAATTTGGCTTCTGGGCAATGGCCGAATTATCCAAAGGCCAAACTGTCCCTGAACCCAAGCCCTAAATTTTGTTTCGAGCTTTACTAGCTATATTGGCATAACTTTTTAAAGATCAATTTTTGGAGAACAAATGTAAAATGTGTTAAAGCTTGCCAACATCGAAATCCCTAATTCTTTTGGAAAGGCGTCAAACGATTTCATTTTACATACGATAACGTGCAAGGGAATGAAATATACCGTGTTTTCTAAAAAAAAAAACGACACAACGATGAAAGAAGATATTGTGCTTCTATGTTTCTTGAATGCAAATTTAAGACATCCTGCGATTTTCATGAAAGCAGGGTGTTAATCCTTGGATAATGAATGAATGAATGAATGAGACTGCAACATTTTCTATCAAACATGGTGTTCGTAGTGCATGCGTTTTCAAGGTCAAGTTCTAAAGAACGCAAATATCACACTGGTCAGGGATTTAGGCACATTCCATACGTGTAAAATGAATGATTGCGATCATTTTTATCATCACAAAATCGGCAGTAATGCATTTGTAGAGATGTTGGCTGTTTAATTTTTAAACTCTCTCGAGAAACCAGGAGAGAGAAGGCCTTATGTAAAATTTTCATATCAGCCTCCCGATGATTCAATCTCGTGCTCTATTTTCACACAAACGGCCATTATAATTTTATTCGTTTTTAATCCTCAATTCACTCTAATGATATAATAATAATATTATTAATAACAATGAAAGAAAGCTTCATCATCACCATCATCATCCCCTCGCCATCTTGATCACCTATTTTTTGCAATCATTATTGATATTATTTGCACATTGTGCTTAAAATTCCTAATTCCTTGTAGTGTTCATTTGTGCATCTCTATTTCAATTAAAAAAAAGAAGAACTAGAACTAGAGCAGGGAAAGAAGAACTCATTCACTCACTCTCTGTCAACGCGAAAACGAAGATAAAGAGAATCCGCCTGAGATTTATTTATTTTTCACAACCTCACTAACGATTTATCTCTCATAATTGGTAAGTCGTGAAAGTTACTTCATTTTTGCGTATTTTCCAAACTTTTGTAGATACTTTTCTTGCCAAAATGTTTTGTACAAGTAGCAGAGTTTAGAAGAAAATGTAAATTGATTTTGGCCAATGCAAAAATACGTGGTCTACAACAGCAATTCTTCGAAAGGCAATTTGTCGAATGTGTTGATTGTCCCAAACCCGAATATTTGAACATGTTTTTTAAACTTTAACTAAGATAAAATTTAAAAACTTAACTAAACATTAATCTTAAAAACGAACAGTAATTCTAAGATTAATTAATCCAAACACAAATTCATCAAATTGTCTTTGGACCAATTGTCGTTCACCTAAAAAAATAACCCCTTTCATCCATAATGGCTCACCAGTGGGAAAGAAAATTAAAATCTATAAATTCATTCTAAAGGAAATGCAGGTGAGTTTTAATCTTCAAAAATCAATGTCTGAAAGAGCTGAGAATTCCTTCGTTTTTTACAATTCAAGAATGTGCTACTAGTTTTTTTTTCGTAATCTAAGACATAGTAATTTCTATCCTTGCTACCTAATCTTGAAGCACACCATTTTTTCTACTCTATTCAATTTATAAGAAATTTAGTTTGCTAGTTAGATCTCTATCCTGTATATTTGAAAAGTTATGTTATTTCCTTTGCCAGTACGCAAACTCTTTAATCTGATTGCCTATTTTTTGTACATTTTTTTGTTTTAACCAATCAAATTACGTGCGACACGAATCAATTATTTTGAGACAATGATTCCGCGTAACAGGCTTATTCCTTCAGGTATTAATCGTTGCTAGGTAGTTTTCAAGTGTTATAACAACTTTTAAAGGGCCGCCAAATTAACATGCGTCCATGATGGAACTTTTTCTAACTTCGCAACTGAGTAACACTTCTGACTTTGATACTGCAAGATTTTGCGTTCGAATCCGTAGCTGAGCCTTTTTTGCTTTTTGGCTTCTGAGCAATGGCCAAATTATCCAAAGGCCAAATTGTCACTGAACCCAAGCCCTAAATTTTGTTTCGAGCTTTACTAGCTATATTGGCATAACTTTTTAAAGATCAATTTTTATAGAACAAAAGAAAAATGTGTTAATTCAATTGTCATAGTTCAGCATTAGTTAGAAAATTTTTTCTTTTCAATGAAAGCATCCAAATATCTATCTATTGATAGATCTATTTTGTTTAACACACACTGAGATCCAAAGTTAGAAATAGTTGTTATGTTAATTCGTAAAAGGCAATTTCAAATTAGTAAACTCTTTTTATTGATTTATTGAGTACATTTTATTAATCTTTATAGCAGTTGCCGCGCTAAGTAAAAATTTTAGGTGCGGGGGGGGGGGCTTCATTGGGCGATAATTTTTGAACTATGAGATTAATCTGCTTCAAGGAGAAAAGAAAACATATGATGTATTTGTCAAGCCTACACATTACATTTTCATGAAAGAAATTATCATGAATTAGTTATATTTTTTTAGGGTAATGAAAATTTTTTTTAGGGAGCTTGAAAATTAGCTGGGGGGCTTGAGAAATAGATGGGGGGGGGGGCTGTGCCCCAAAATTTAATAGATAGCGCGGGCTCTGCTTTATAGTACTTTAGTGGTGGTGATGTACCACTACTCTTTGGCATTTC